>MNPL01026325.1:5002-16428 GCA_002081605.1 Tropilaelaps mercedesae
GATATTGTTTCGTATCACTGGGACATTTGTCGTTGACGAACACCGAACAGTTGGTTCGGTGTTCGTCGGTTGAGTTGAAACTCGGTTGAGTGAACCGAGTTTCGCTGGGTCTGTGAAATTTGTTGTTACGTTTTCGTAGAGATCACGACACATTTGTTTACTGAACTCATTCTTGTATGTTTTTAAGTTGGGAGCCTTACTGTTGGGTTCCAGGCACGCCTTTTTTCTAGCTTTTTCCATTCTAAGCCGATGGCCATATGACACCGTCATGGTTTTGCGTTAAGGGTCGTTGGCTGATTACTGATATCGGGCTCTCATTGAGTTAGCTGTTGATTTAGTGCAATACCGCATGCATATTTATGTCAATAGTACATATTTATGCTTTTCTACGGGGATAGCTTTTAACATACGTGCATGACCCCAGTTACTGACGTCGGAATACAGTATTGTCGCTAACTTGAACGAATGTTGTTTCAGGGCAGCGATGTGGCTACGACACAACAAGTACAGGAGCTTAGGAAAAGTAAGTGTTGGAGTTTTTCGTTTTCTCCCTTCTACTTTCATGCTGGTTATAAAAACCAGAGAAGTACTAATACGTCAAGAAAATATCTCATAAGCGGCTAAGCGGTTTTTGCATCGGAATAACTGTAAGCCTTTTAGGCCACTTTTCCTTGACAATATTGCCAAAAGTTGATCATGACAGCTAGCTCACGTGCATACGGTTCATTGAAAGCGATTCCACATTGATATTATGAAAATTTGACCCTCAAACTACAGATTTTAGCGTTGATGAAAGCCTCGCCCATTGAGCAGTTTGGCCCAATATAGCTCTCACTTACGTCTGATTTGCTGTTCGTATTCCTTGTTCTTCTTTCCTCTTAGCCGTGGACTACCTGGTCGATGCGTTGAAGAAAGTTGAACTAAGAATGTCTAACCTCGAAGAGGTGTGCAATTGTGGGGCCTCCTCAGGAAAGGCCTAGATAAAAAAAACTCGAAACGCGCCACCCCTTCTCAAAATCTGCCGCCGCTACATGTCCCGCTAAAGAGGCGCCCAAGTCGACTGCAGAAAAGGACGACAATAACGAGATCGTCTTGTTCGGATCCGATGAGTATGAAGAAATCGATGGGTTCCGCGGTCAAGCTGTATTCACTTTCACACCCATATCTGATGTTAAATGGTCGTACGAGATCACGGGAGCCTCTAGCCTAACATTTTTGCAGGTGTCCTTTCTGAGACCCGCTGATGTCTCCGGCTCGCTTTTTATAACTTATTTGGCCACTGCGACAATTAAGCAAAATTTACTGTAGCATAAAACCAATTTAGCGTCATATTGAGAGTAGCAATGGTGGTTCATTATCTCTAGATAGCGCCAAAATGATCACATGGTAAAAAAATCGCGGCGTTTAGGTGAGGCACGCAGTTCAGTGTCCGTCTTTGAGTGAGAAAGCGGACTCGGTCAATTCTCGTACTAACCTGCATGTATTTTTTCATCAGTAAAAGGCCATTGCAAGTGATAGTAAATATTGCCCATTAACACAATTGCCATCGTATGTCGCCTCACAGAATTAAGGCGTGCGCTGAGAAGAAGGTGAAGAAACGCGCTATTATAGCCAACACCTCGATCGTAATCTAATTGAAACCCGTGGACGACAAAACGGATGTGAAAGCAGTCAAGAGCCGTGTCTGATCGGTGCAGGTGGACGGAGTTATGTGGGGAACCTCGGAACTTATGCCAGAATCATGCTGCGGCATCGGCGTACCTTGTCATCTGCGTCATCGAAGATGATACAGTGTGGATTAGCAAGGTCATAGACAAGCTGAGTGTGACGGGCTACCACCTGACAATGCATATTGTCGCATGTGACGAAATCAAGGAGACGTCATGGGAGTCAACTGGCCTACGCCCGAGAGTAGCCGCATGCACACAAACCGATGGGCCGAACCATCCGACGGGGCCCAGCCGATTGATCTAATTGACCAGTGAAATCCGATAAAAATGCAGGATATCAGAGACGGAGGCACACAGGAAAGACAGGAAGACTAACTTCCGCCATGAAGTTCAGAATAATATCGATATACACATAGCATAAAAGTAGAGATCCTTAGCAGATGCGCAAACTAACATGTCAGATGAAGATATGGTCCGGAAGAAGTCTGGACATTGCTTTGGATGAATGTCGAGTGCGTATTGCCTGAATCGAATATTCATTTATATCCGTTTAACGCCCGCTTTATTCGTTCGAAGAGGAAATAGAATATAGGAACAGGGAGACAGAGAGAGATAAAAAGAAGCACAGCTAAACTGATATTTAACGCGGCCTATTGCTGAGAGAGCAACTAGTAGATACACACAAACAGCTTCTCTTCATGAAAAAATTCAAGTGATATAGCTGCCTATAAGAAAAGCGCATACTATTTGAGACTGGTCTACACTTAAACATACGTCTTGTTTTAAGTTAGTCACTGCAAACAGACCGCTTTGCGGTTGGGTAGGCACAAAACAGGAAGAACAGCACTAATTGGACGCAATCAATAAGTAAAGTACAGCGACGCGGAAGCTCTTGAATAAAACCTTTTGTCAGAAACAAAAACCTGTTGAAGGTTTTCCTTTGTAAATCAAAAACGAGTGAAAATTTGACAAGTGTTTTTCCGAAAGTCTTTTCGTGTTTTACGCAATCGTATCAACTTAAGGATTTATGTTTGGGTGTAAGTTTTTAAATGCGTAATATGTGACACTAATTACGAGCCTTAGGCACATAGGCCTGCTGCTGTTGGGAGGGTACGATCTCTGACACATGTTCGCAGGCAATGAACAAAGTTCGTAGGTTTACTGGCTAACACGTTCTCGTGTATTCTCCTCCCACAAACGGTAATACAGTTATCCCGATCAAATAGTATATGCCACTGTAATTTCTTAAATCACAATAACGACATGAACATTGACCAGGTCAAGCAGGCCCAGTTGAGAACAATCCGTATTTTCCGCAGACAGCACCATGCAAATACAAATGCATGTTCAGCCAGCGCTAGATGTTAGATTTTTAGGTTTTTCTAGCCATTTTGAAGTTAGACTCGATTCGTGCAACGATTGCCTATGACAGGGATCTTCCGCCCGCACTTCGAAGTGCACCCCATGGGGAGAAGTGTTTCGGGAACGGAATATATAATTTAGTGGGCAGGAAAAAACTGAAAGAAAAAAACCGAAAGGACCTGGTAAGTTATACTACGGAAGAATGTAGTAAGCGAATTGCAGCGGTTCACCTGTTCTGAAGTTCATCTAAACGTCAGGAAACGTTGCATTAAGTGGCGATTCACGCCTACGTTAAATTGAAACGTTAATAGGCGTACCTCGTACAATTCCATCCAGTTTTATGGTAGAAGTGACTGTACCATTACCATGGCTGTAAGCGAACTGATCCGCCAAACGTCACGTCAAAATACAGCAATCTCAGTTCTCGTGAACAGCCTGTTTTGATATTTGGGCTAATCTTAATTATTTTATTGTACTTATTGTCATTTTATGATTTTATATAAAAAAATGTACATTAATGCGCATGAATCGGGCGTCACTATGAGCCATGATCCAATTGTTTGAAGCTTATAAAAATGGGCCACGATTTAAATTTGAGTCAACGTTGATATGTGAGATACAGGGCAGTAAACTGTACGTGCTGAGTATATCGTATCTTAAATACAACCTAACGATTATGAAAAATATTTCACACCATTTCTCAATAATCAAGAGAAGTAATTGTGGTCGAGGTGTTCACTCTTCTTAGTAAACATGGTTACTAGATTTCTTGCTGAAATGTGATGCTTTAAGCCAATTTTTGAAACAACAAAGATGCGTATGCGATACTTCATTAGCTTTCAAGGTTTTTCAAAGATATGTGGACATTTTCATTAAACTAGATCGATTTGCCAAACCATTATGTTTAAGTAAATTTATGGGTACCATTCTAGAACAGGAATGCGGGAATCATTTCAAACGCGCATGCGTATGCTTTATTTCAAAATCTGGTATACAAATTTTAGTGTAACGCTAATTCAAACAAAAAGCAGTTATGTTGCAAACAAAACTTTATTGTGTTAGCTTTACAATAAAACAGAATCATCATGTAACCACAGGAGTTCTATAATACATGTACTCAAGTATGCGTATACGACAAGTTCTTCGTTTGAATTTAACAGACTTTACATCAAAGGCAAAAATTTTCAGATGACACATGCAGAATGGTATTAGAATGGACGAAATTTACGAATATAGAGGTATTCGAACAGCAATATTCTTTCGCTATTCTCATGATTTACGTATATGTGAGTGCACAATGCTATTGAAGAGTCATTTGCTGGAATTCAATATGGTGAGTTTTGTCGAATAGCACTTGAATCATAGCAGCCAACGTCTTAGGAATTTAGCTTCAATTTGTCAAGTCCAGCATAAATAAAATATTTTTAACGATTGTCTATTTATTAAAGTGTTCAGAGTAGGCCTGAAGTCTGTGGCCATCTTGTGCACTCTGCTCGTTGGTGTCTTACAAGTGTTTTGCGCTAACGGATGCAGTCCAACCCAAATAATAAAAACTTACCCAACGGTCTGGACTCAAACCATTACAACCACCCGCACCTACCTGATGTCACTCCACCGAATCGGACTTGCCAACTTCTGCATCTCATAGCAGTACGCATTGTTTGGGGAGGGTTACATAGAATGTGCTTCTCAATCAGCTGTTCGAATTTAATCTCAAGTGGATCACGGACGTAAAAAATTAGTTGTCCTCAAATAACTAAAAGGTGAGTGCTTATTTACGATAAAACATGTAAATGATGCAAACGAAAACGATCAGTCGGAAACTAGATAAGAACGAGCTTTGTTTGCTAGAAAAAAACGAAGGCGAGCACGACAGGATACAGGCTAAAACGTGGGAGACCCATCCGGTTTCACAAGGCAAAGCGAAAGCGGATTTTCATAAAGGATTCATATATTTGCGGTTTTTACAAAAAAAACCATCCAGTCTGTTTGTTATAAGATGCACTAGTATTTATTGTAGAATCTCGTGAATAGTAAACACTGCTGAAAACGTTTGCATATTAACTATTGATTGGATTCAGCGAAACTAAAATTTTTGCCATGAAACACAACCAGCAAAGCAGAATGGCAACGTGGGTTTCGATGAACCGCTATATTATTATCCAGTATGCCGTTCAAGCTTTTTGCCACATTCTAGACGTAGCCATGGGTCATTGTGAGCCACACGATACTAATGTATATAAATACTATGAACTAGTATACCGCCATTAACATGGAGTTACTGTAGTATGATTCAATCCCTGATACGATTAATAATGTTCGCAAACCTAGTGACATTTCAATGAGTTGTGCAATCTATCTGTATACTCGTATAACAACCAAACTTTGAATGAATATGCATATTATTATTAGTATTTGAAAAAAGTCTGTGTTAGTTTAGTTCCGTTTTGTAGCCAAACTCCTCAAACACGTTTAACCCTCATGTTATTACTTTTCTCGGCGATTTTGACTGAGTGATACCCATTTAGCAGATCTCCGAAAAACTACCTGATTTAAACTTTGTTACTGGGTTCAACGTTTGGCTGACTTCTCAGCGCAGCGTAAAAGTCCTACAAATTACAGGCTGTGTTTGTCGAAGTTCCTTTGTCATGGCGCATATCTTGCAGGTTGGCTTTTATTAACGAATGCCGGCGCGTTTGTAGCTCGACTAAGAACCGGCTTGTGGTAACCTAATTACGCACCTGGCGGCTTTGTAGCAAGGAGTGTTGGCGAATTGGGAGTAAACATGTGGTCTTGTATGCCGCGACCACCATCGGAAAGCTCATTGGACAGTCTGGCGTCTTTATTGGACGGATCATCAACATTCGACGTAAGCAAACCGACGACGGAGCCGTCCGATCCAGTGCTAGCTCATCTAATCACTGTTTCGGACGAAACGCTTTGCGTAATCGCTCTCCCTGGTGGGCAACAATTGATACCGTTGCTTTGCCTCTTGAACTGGTGCCAACATGACTTACAGGTTAGTACAGGAGTTCAACAAATTTTAATTAAATATTTAAAACAGTGATATGAAACTCTTTACTTGTTTGGCATTGTTGCGATGGACTTAGACATTTTTCGATATTGGTAGTTTCGGAAGTCAAATACTGTTTGCTTCAAATTGGCTACAATGTATGTACGAGCGAACAACGTAAAAAATGGAAATTTTATCCTTTTAATCCACCCACTTAACCTAGCCGACACCGCTAGTGCAAGATTACCTATTAATTCATTTTCTTGCCGTCTCAAGAACTTTCAACGTGTGAACCACCTCAGCCATAGTAGCCGCGGATAGAGGATGATGCGTTAGACAGTTGCCCTATCCGTTCAGACTCGATAATTGCAGCGTTTTCCTTAATTCTTCTTCAGGATCTCCACGTCTCCCTAGACGACGTTGGCCTCGAGATGGCGCCATTAATGACTGTCGGCGACTGCGACGGTGTCTATCAAGCAATTTGCAAACTTCATCATCACGATGACATTGATGACAAGGAGAGCCTGCTCCTGGTTCCCGCGGGCGGCGCTGCGATGTACTTACGAGTTCTGGGGTTACACAGACACGCCGATATGCTCCAACCGTTTTTCCCTATCACCGTCCATTAATGACGTATCACGCAGTGTCTCTCACTGCCGAATTTTGATGTAGAACTGACTGACGGCGGAGAACCTTGTCTGGCTGTATCATTATCATCTGATTAATTTGACATTATTTTGCATTTCTCTACGGCTCTGCGAACATATCGTCTCATTTTTTCTTCTCTCCTTAATACTCATAACACAATAAATATTTTATGCATCTACTTGGACTACGTTATGTTAACTCAAGTGTACGTTCAGTAGATCTTCTGCCGAGACAGGCGTTGCCTTTGGACATATTCCAAGATAACGTTTGTTGGCATGAAGAGTTTCACAAGCACATCACGCCCGTAGAAATCCGACGGCGCTTGTAAACGAACCATTGGTGTCACGATCATGGGAGTAGGTACGTTAGCCTTATAAGACAACACCGATAAGGAGACATTGCAGCACTTGATTAAATATATATGTGTATATATATTTCATCAAGGCCAAACTATCGTCGTTTCCTTTTTGGTGCAATGCAAATATATTAATAATTAACGTGTACATTGTTCCGGGTAGTGCTATCAGTATGTTCGCGTCCATGGAAAAGACGTCTTTTAGAGAGTTTATATACTGCATTTAAACTGTCATGGGCAAGTGCTTACAAAATAATAATAAGGATGAGTATAAATAGGAAACATCCATAGCTATGATAAAAAATGTGAATTTATCCGTGCAATGTGTCACGCATTCCATAAAAATCCCTTCCATTTCGCCTGTCTGATAGATTTTTAAATCCCCAAGTGCTAGCGGCGCGATATTCTGATACAATTTTCAGCTCCCCGATTGATACCTGTTCCTACGAAAACCGCACTACCCTGCGTTCAGTTACCTGAACACTCTTTGGCACTCCACCTGGCAATGGCATATGCAGGGAAAGTTCGAATCGCTGCCAAGCCGTAAATCGTTTGGGGGTCGCTCATTTGATGATTCGGAAGGAAGGCCGAAAGACGAAATAGCTCCATGGGGAACACTTGTATGACTTGAATATTTGATTACAACATAACAATCGTCATGTGGAAATTTTCATGAATAAAAACAAAGCTTTTCCTCTGACTGCTTGACGTGGTAAGAGCCATTTTGTCATAGCTGGGGCTTGCCGCGCCAGCGCCCACGTACCTGCATTCACCTCCGCATTGAGGGGTGATGTCATACAAGCCTTCCGCTGATGAGCCTTTGACGGCTCCATACAACTGCTTCTCTACCTTTCATCGAAGCGTCATTCTAGAAGAAGTTTCGATGTGAGCTGAAGGGCGATCAAACTGTATTTCAATGGGCAGCATCTTGTTTTGTGCTCGCGCTAATGAACCGAGGTCGCTCACGAAAACTCTTATTCGATGTCTGCCGTGATGGGTAATTGATCCGGTCTCAATCGTACATGCATTGGGTAGGCCGATACGTAATAGAGGAGTGAATCTTTAATTGCATTCTTTACTTAGCAGCTGTCTCGTACAAGCTCTGTAGAACGGGATGTCTAAAAAACAAGCATATAACCTCTAGTTGGTTGTTTCTCTACAACTGTAGACCGGACGTTCGATAAACTCGACGATCAAGCGTGGGCCTGATTAGGACCGGTTATATGTTAGCGACCTTAGTAGCTCTAAACGACGTAATAAAATATCGGCAAGCATTACGTCGTTAACCAGTCACTCGTATGGTCCCTGCTATCAAATTCTTTGCGCATCGCTGTGTACCTCGCTTTTGAATTTTTGTAATCATACGTCAAGCTTAAATAGAAGGCTTTCGATGATTCGAATCGTACTTTCGCGATGACAAACTCCTATTTCATTGTATCATTTATTTTGAAATTCTTTTATCTAACCGTGCTGTAGCGAGAGTTCAAGCGAGAGTTGTAGTTGGCGTTTAGGTCGACTAAACAGGTATTGGTTTCGAGATCGGAAGAAACTTCTCCAGATCGGTCTAAGCTGATGCTATATTAAGCGCTTCGTAAGACTTCGTTAATAAAGCCATATTATTTTTTTTACTCGATATTCTTATCTGATAACGAGGCAAACTTTACGCATTTTAATAGTACTGTGCTGCATTGGCGGGCCCATGATTAATCCGAGCTAAAGTTCAGACGTTAACACGGACCACACGTTTCCCATCACAGAGGTAAAGAATTCCGACATTCTCCGCGTTAAGTTCGTAAATTATTGAGTGCTGCATTCTTAACATGATCTCGTATGCTGGCTTTGGCTAGGAATTCTTCACATCCTTGTTAGAGAGCCGTAGTGCTCCAAGATCTAGGAACTTTCCTCATAAACTTCGTTTCGAGATATCTACAATATTTAAGAGGGTCCAAGTTAGGTGACTGTATCACGCTCTGATGACTAACTCCGAAACAGCATCCTCCTTTATTTCAAATTTCTTAAATTTCTTAAAGAATGAATTTTTGACCCACGTGTCAGACTTGAAATTCGAATAATAGTCATCTGTTAAACAAGCGACACTGATTCCGCGAGGACGACCATATATGAACGGTAGTCGTGCTATTTCGCCGGTATTCAGACATTCGTAAAATCATTAAGTTTCGTTCACTTTTCTAACTGACATTGAAATTTAAAAGTTGACGTTTCACTATTTTATTTAGTATATAATTGATGTCGAGTATATTTTACTGTAATATTTATATTTTCAAATCCGTTTTAAAAATAATATAGAAACAAATGTATATGAGGTTTTTATTGGGATTAACTTTAAAATAACTCACACATAGGCAAGGTTATTCAAAGGAGGTTTCCTTATAAACCGGACACTTGTTGGGTATTTGTGAGAAATATAAAAACATGGTTTGGAGAATAAATGACAAATGGTTTGCACATTTACATTTTGTAAAGGCTACTTTAACTTCAGTAGAAATGTAAATAAATAAAATTATTGCTAGGGGAAATTTCCACGTGGATAATGACCAATCGTCACATATAACATACGTCATAGTACGGCAACATTTCTGTGGTTTGGCAGCCATAAATTTATTTACTTAGCCGTCGTTGAGGTTAAAATGGAGGAAGATAAAGCTGTAGATAAGCACTTGAGCATAATCTACAAACAAATATTTGATAGTAATAATATTTTAATATTTTGTGGTTACTAAGAAATAAATGAAGTTTCAGCTAGAAATTAGCCAACATTGTGTGCTATCTGTCAAGCGAAATTGACCAGAGTTTTGATTCAAATGGATGAAGTCATAGTACTGTGTACAAAGATTTACAGGTAGTTTATGATTAAAAACTATTTGTGCAACGAGGAGATTATATTAATAATAATGATATAACATTAATTAATAAAATATTAATAAAATAATTTATATTTAATTTAATAATATATACATAAATAAAATCTACGTGTAGCAGGCTTTCCGCCTAACGTTAGATTTGGATTTAGGTAATAATTAGAACAATAACAAGTGGCATTTACGTATCATTTAAAGGTTTAATTATAAATTTATATATAAATACCTTTCACTTGAACATTGAAGCGTTTGCTTCATCACCATCGTCGCTAGTGACAGCAAACGTAAACTATACTTTTGCAAAATATTTACATTAGAACTAACTATCGTAGTGTGTATTTCGCGAACTCATTATATGAAAACATTTGCACGCGTGATCACACTGACGTTATGCGACTCCAGTTGCTGCAATCACTGTCACAAGTCTTTAGAAATGTCGAAGATAACAAACGAGCATGAACCGACGGGAGCCGTGCTGGCCATCTGTTTGCAGCAGTGTCGATGTAACGTCTCATGCTGTTAGTTCAGCGCAATTCTCATTCGACCTCACTCGGAAGAAGCAAAACGGTGGGCTCGGCATAAATGCGTTACCTAGTGAGCCCTACACCAATGGTCTAATTCGTACAACGAGATGCGCTCTTACGACACCCTCCGACTTGTCCTTGGAGTGCAGGACGGATGTGATCAAGATGATGGAATACTTGGGAAGAAGAATTCGCGCAAAGTACTAAACCAGACGAAAGTAGAGAATTACGCGGGGGTCCAACTTCCTGAATTGGCCATCAATTACGTACGTCAATGTGCGATTGTGTAATCATAATGAATTTCAAATTTTCAGATCAAAAAGAGTCTACAGGACGGGTTGTGCGGAATCCTTATGCAGGTATACGCACAAGCCGTCGATTTTGTGTCGTGTGATCAAACGAGACGGAGAAAAATAGCATGTAGTTCGGAATTTATTTTTCGACTGCGCATACTTAATTGGGTGTTTCAGTGAACGCTTATATTGGTAGAAGGACGTTAAGCTGTTTGGAAGCGCTGGACAACTAGGTGTGGGCTTTTCTAAATTTTCTTACACTCAAGGTGTGTATGCTTCGATTGCCCCGTGCTTCCACCTTCGTTGATCTTTTTATCACTAACTTGTTAGCTCCAGTGGAGACAAGTTATTCCCGAAAATCTCCGATTAAAAATTAGCGCTTCAACAAATCAGAAAAATTTGCCACAAAACGGGAGACAAATAAATCTTCGAAAGGAATGAAATGCTTAGAATTGTTCTAATGGGAGCGAAAACACCTTTAAATACGAATAAAGAATCTAGAACGCTCAAATTGCAAAAATTAGAACGCCCAAATTGGAAAAAAGTGTTTTGAACTCAGGATGCCGAGCTTTACTGACCACCGAAGAGTTTCATTGAAATGACAACAACGTCGTGGCGGACAAACACGTAAACAGATACTGCGCCCGGTTCACGGTAAAGAAGGAACACGCATATGCCGGTC
>MNPL01026353.1:0-18665 GCA_002081605.1 Tropilaelaps mercedesae
ATATATATATATATATATATATATATATATATACGTCTTAAGATATATATATATATATAAAGTTACTTGACGTAGATGCTTGGCATGTACTGTTGGAAATCCCTATCCACAATATTTTGCGGACACTGCAAATCGTTGATTTATATGGGAATTGCTTGCCGCTAAGTTCTCTTAGCCTACAGGCGGCTTTATCGTCAGGAAAAGGACGACGTATGGGGACTCTTCGCTACAACGCCGCTAATTCGGTAACACTGTCACCGTAGGAACAACAGCCACAGCGTAATCGGACCGGTCAGTTGAGTAGCAACGAAGATCACCTGTGTTCGTCTGTCTGTCTAATGACCCCTTTGAATTCTTTTTGCTGCTGCTGAAACTAACAGATGTTATTGTTGATTGGTAGCTTGAGTTGTTATATTTTTATAATTCCTATAACATAGGCTATTATAAATAGCCCTATCGCAGGCGTTTCGCTGTCTTCGGCGACGAGCACAAGTTTACAATCTAGATAATTTCGTACTAGAAGCATACAAAAGCCGTGTCACGAATCGCACAACACCAATTGACTCCAACACGAGCCCAACCACTATCAAACCAACACACAGAAAGATTCAGGCGAGGAGACTAAACCAACAATATTTTCCGCCCCGCTCTGCGGGAAAATACTTGTAGCAACAGCAGCGATGGTAATAATAATAGCAGCAGTAGCACTCGTCATACACCAACCAGCCAATCGACGTAGTCGAAGCGGCAGTAAGGCCAGTAGCAGCAGCGACGACGATGATGAGAGTAAATGAAGGCCTTACACAGTGTTTTGTGTTTCTCTTGTCCTATGCTAACTGCAGTCACTAACACTGCAGTCACTATCAATCACAAGAATTATCTGCAGTTGTAGCAGTATCGGTAAATGTAATGGCACAGTAATATTCACCGAGTAATATTCACAACGCCTCGTGCTGGCTGATTGAGACTCGCTGCAGACGATGCCTAAGGTTGTTTTGTTGGTTCACCTTTCCCTTTCTCTTTCTCCTTTGATGTAACTAAGGAGTAAGCACTGGGTTTTATATATGCACATATTTTTGGTGTAAATATTTTAATACATGTTCGTACATATGCCTAAGAATGTCCCTCGTCTATTTTTTTAGGTCTTTGTGCAAATGTTATAAAAATTAGATTTAGGCAGGAAGGACAACACGTCGAACTTCCGACGATTGTAGTGACAGATACGGAGGGTTTTTGGCCCTGACGATTTAAGTGATTTCCGAACAAATCGTCTACGACAATTATCACCAGCACCAGCGGAACAATATACTCACTAAAGCACTAACAATAGTCACGCTATAATAAAACCAGACCAACCCCCTCAATTTCCGCGAAGGACAAGTGACAACAGTTGCGCCCTGCTTGACCGTTGAACAACCGTATTATCGTACAGTCTTGACCGTGTCCGTACTAAGTTGTAGTATCAATTGCAGTCGCATCCAAGGCAGTACTGCGCAGCGTTCTCATCAATGGCGCAGAAACACTAAGAGCAAACCCAAACGGGAAGTCGTCTTAATCGTCGGCTCTTGTTGTGTGGCGACTGCTATAAGTTGGTGATCGCGATCGGCTCACACAAAAAACCACACCGGAACAACAGCAGAAGCTGCAGTAACAAAATTTTCTGGTACTGTATGCAGTTAGAGTCGCAGCGCCGTATGGAGTATATACACATTCCACGCACAAAGAGGCCACCACAGAACATAACAAAGAAGTATAATATTGTCTTATTGTGTCTATCACTTAGATACGGTGTCAGTGACCGCACCAACCAGGACCAAACTCACCACTAGCCCTCTTCTGCGTCTCTTCTTTTTTTCCTGAATGCGCGGAGCGAGTCGAATGCATAAAGTGGTCATTAGTGGTATTTCCTGTAGGGTGCCTACTTGACCTACTTTGCCGATCTGTCAGTAGTTGGTGCTGAAACGCTGCCGTTTCAATGAGAAGCGATAATGGCGACGGTAGCGACCTACGATTACACACACACAGTCTGAGACACGCCGGTAGCTAAGCACAACGCTTACACAGAAGATAATCTTTGGCCAGACAGTCTGACGCAACTTACACTACCGATACAGACACCAGTCCTAAATCAACACGGATAGAAAAAAGACAAGGCCCTCCTTTCTACGAAGGCCGTCGACGAAGACGAAGACGAAATACATAAACAACGACGACGATACAGTAACAACCAGCGTGAGAGTGCTAAGACGGGAGAAAGAGTTCAGCAAAATTAGTCGAAATGTAAACAGAAACATGATGTTTCTGCAATTACTATAAACAATAATAATAATAGTAATAATAATAATAATAATAATAATAATAATAATCATAATAATAATAATAATAATAATAATAATAATAATAATAATAATAACATATATCCTTATTCTCAGTCCCATAAGGCGGGTGAATTGATAGGAAGAAGCGTAGCTACTTAATTGCCAAAATTACACCTCGTTGATCCACTGTCAGAAAAGCTAACGAGAAAGGACAAACCTCCATCGCGGTTTCGCGTCATGTTAATCGTATGCAGTGCTGGTTTCATTTTGAGGCCCATCTGTTGTTGCTCCAAACGTTGTTTGTTTTGCTGTAATGTGCCCGTAGTGTACCCCAACAAATGCTAATAAGCTAAATGAATGAGTATGCGGTTAGTCCGCAAGTCCGTAACCTCATTCGACCTTGGGTCTATAACGCGTTTCTTTAACGCGGCCGATCGGAGCCCTTTGTTTCATCCCTATGCGGATGAAACATAATTATTTTTATGTCATCCTGCAAGTCAACCGCCCATTGATTTGGACAGTCATACTTGCACGTTGCACATTTAAATTTATGGGTTCCGTCTTACGAAGTGATGCAGAAAGTGCTACCGTGGACGTTAAATGTTGGCTGACGGTTAGCCCTAAAAAAGTATTTTGGTCTAGGTAGTCAGCTTGTATTGAATAAGCAGACTCGACTTCCGTCGATATATTCGAAACAGCATAGCTATCGTAGCCATACAAATGTTCGAGACCATTCGTTGAGAGTGATGAATCAAAGCGAAGTCTCTTGCTATGATCACTTGTTATCGTTTTCAGTAAGTAACACGCCATTCTTATCTACTTGATTAGGTGAGCAGTCGAGTCCTCCAATCAGGCCACCCCACCGCTCTATACGACAAATATAGTTAGCGTTGGATTCTCTAGAATCTCTGTAGCGCCCTGCACGAATTTGACATACTCCTTGAAGCCGTCGGACTAGAAACATTGGTACACCGTTTGTCGGCCCTCCAAGAGTTTGTCTTCTTTCCAGACAAGCAAAGAAAAGAGTAGCTGTAAAATTCCTTTACATCAAAGAGCAGCATAGGAAAGGTTTCTACAAATACAACCACATCAAATGTCGATCCTTATAGGTCTACTTCAGAGCTTTCTCGTCGTCGTCCCGTCCGTGCGCACAGGTTTTTGCGAGAAGTTGCTGCGATTAAATTTTTCGTTCGTGTCGGTGCAATGATAGGCACACGTTAGGTATGTCTTCATTACAATCTTCTAGTTGCATGCTAGAATACTCAACTAAATGTTAGTAAACGGGTGGACTTCCAAGACGTCTTGTGAAGATAGTTACGGACTATCGGCGACACTCGAGTGAAGTACATATCTTTAGACATATACACCCCACAAAGATGGCTAAGATGGTCATAACAAGCTTGACTACCCGTCCAATTGCTAGTGGAATCCATGCGATACATTTAATAGCATTTTTGGCTTATTTTTTGTTCTTTGCAATTAGTGTTAATATTGATATTTTCAAGTCAATTTTTAGCTCATGTGTAAAATAATTTGCTGCTATTTTTCTTATTTTTTTTCCCCGAAGCTACTTCTATGACAATGATTATAGAATATAATTATTATGGGTCACATTTAATGCTTACATTCTTACGTTAATTTTAAAGTGATTTAATAGCCAGTGTGCATGTTTCATTCAGCTTTGTGTCTGTGTGTATGTGTGCTATGACTTAAGTGAAATACCTTATATAGCAGATATTGGTTAAATAAAGGTGAATTTTCATTGACTCGGCTTGAATTCTAGAAATCAACGTGAAGCTTTAAATTTTAGAAGATAGTAAAATCCATATTAATAAAATATTACAAAGCCTACGCTAGTTTCGCAGCAGGAAATTAAAAAGTTAGGGCACAATTTACAATTTTTCAAAAATAAAACTATTTTAAAACACTATTCTTAGGCCTTCCAGGCGATTCGACGAACCCGTACGATGCGCAGGTTTAAGACGACCGAAACTAGTTTTTCAAATATGCTAAAATTCAAACAAATACTCTTATTGGAATAATCTATTCTCGAGATTTATTTATCAAGCTTGAATTGATTCACTCAGGATGTTCGATTTCCAAATTTACTACCCAATTATTACAGAAAAAACGACTTTCTTGAAAGCAGATTAGTACGGAAGCATGCTTGACGAGAGCGGGAGAGAGTCTAAAAATATGACGTCTCAATTCTCGAGACGACAAATTTTATTGTAACTTAAGTGCGACTCAAGTTCGTGGTTGATACATTTATCAGTGAGTAAGGCTAGCGCGACCTATTTAAATTTATGGCTCATTGTTGTGCCTGGAGCCTAGTCATGACAATGAGCTACATGTCTCTATATAAAGTCACGGATTTACTGTGTATCAGATCGCTGCTTGAAACTGTAGTATCTCTTGGCTAATAACAAGTGCAAGAGGAAACAAGATACCGTAAATTTCTAAAATGTAATTTCAGGATAACCTATGGTCCACACAAGTTTTTCTGTACTTCGTAAACATATATTACTACCTTTGATGCTCTCAGTTATTGACTCTACTCTCTTTCATTGCAGATGCCTTAGGTACCATGATACTAACATATTTCGTTTTTTCCGACAACACTTGAATCCTCTTTGATATCATGGGACGGCTCACTTGTACTTAATGGTTATTCATTCGCCCTGTGATCTATTATTATTTATTATGTAATTTATTATATAATTATTTATTCTTAACCCTTTATTTATTCTGCGCCTGCAGCTGTGAGTCGGGTACACGTCGCAAAATACATCATGCTACGAAATTAACCCGTAATATGGTAATTCGTCTTTCAGACCACCGTGGTTTCTGCCAATCCCTATCTTCTTTATTTGAAATTAACCACGGCTAAACTACAAAAGCATGCTAGTGATACGAAAATGTTGACTATCGTTAAGGACCTAGGCTAAACACTTACAGCTCGATCATGCTTCCCGTACTTGGCCGTACTTACTTATGAATGTACAGTAGACATTCATTTGCAGTAATTGCTATCAAAACATACAGTGCACACGTTACGCTTGTGCATTTGTATACTCTCAACCTAAATACACACAGCCTGCTAGTGGTGAGTTGCTTTAACAGATGTCTTTTCATTCTTACGTTTGCATAAAAATACAAGCTTTTCAATACTAACAGACAAATGTGCACATTAGTTTTCACGTCTAAATAAAGACACGTTGGGATATGTATATAGTTTATTGCTGCCGAATCCGTTTTGCTGCTGGATGTTGTTCTCGTTTTTGCTTAATAATAGCAGTATAATGCTAAAATATTAAGTGATGTAACCAGTTTCTTTGACTTTGTAATCGCTGGCTTAGAGACGCTAGTGATATATTGTACTACAGGAGTTAAGCTACAGTACAAGCATATAGTACATGTTGCATTTCTGTGTATGATTCGCGAACTTCTTATATTCCTATTTCGCTATGTCAAGTTGAGGCGCATTTTTCTTAGCAAGGCCGGCCATAAGTTTCTTGAGCTCACCGATCGCTCGACCAGGGTTTAAGCCCTGCAACATATCAAAATTATCGCCAACAATTTATGTATATATAAACCCAAGTTGTGTTCGTAAATTGCCTTTATAAAATGTTCTATTAACCAGTTTTTGAACATTCGATCAACGTTACCGTCAGTTTAGTACGATTGAGACAATCCTAATTGTTACATACCTTAGGGCAAGTTTTAGTACAGTTCATGATAGTGTGACAGCGATATACGCTGAAAGGATCCCGCAACCGTCTCAGGCGTTCAGTTGATTTCTCATCCCTTGAATCAATAACCCACCTGCATATACGGAAATATATATTTATAAAATATATACAGATATATATATATATATAAAAGGATGATATGCGATCATTCGTTAGTGCAGCCCACTAGTAAATTCACCATACACTGCTGGAGCACCACAGCTTCATGAATATTTCATAAAAAAATGCGGAAAATATTTTCTTCACACATATGTACTGCAAATCACTTTTTAAATATTGTATTAACTTATTACTTTAGTAAGGAAACTCTTTCTATGCTATATTTTACTTGATACCTCCGTTACTCTAGCGCAATTGCATGCCTGTTTAAAACATTTAAAGGCTTGTTTAACTTTATATTACAAAGATATTGCCTTAGCAACCCTTTATGAAGACAACATATTTAAAAATTTAAAGAAAACAGTGAAGCAAGTTAATATTTACTTCTCTATATATTATAGCAAAGAAATAAATTCCTATTAAAACTTTTTCAAGGTGTGCATTTGCTTTACATGAATAGAATTGCATAACGTGCTGTAAATGAGTGACACTTGATATTTTTATGTCAATGATATAAATTAAATAACGTGTCTCTTCATGCATGAATGGTGAATTCAGATTTTTTACAAAAAAAATATTTGTAAATCCAATACTAACTTTAACTGGTTTCTCGAAAGGGATTCGGAGAACTCATCATTTGATAGAAATTTCATTTTTAAGCAAAAAATCTTTAAAATTTACTTCTTAATGGCTAATAGATTTCGAAAACTTCTTAGAAAGCTGACGTTACGACAATTTTGCTTGCCATATACGTGTTGTAATTTACTATAGAATTGCATTTCATGTTTATATTCTCCAGTCAGTTCTAAAATAATATGGAAATAACTACATGTGGTATTCACACTACGTTAGTTTTAAAATTCCACCGGCGCCATGGGTGGAAAATTTCGCTAAAGACCACTTGCTGAATTTCTAGACAAAAAGTAAGAACATTTTTTTACATGAATAAAAACTGGTGTGTAAACTTTAGAAGCCCAGTTTCTTCTCGACTGAAAAACGGACTTCTCACATTTTGGCCACGGAAAATTCTCATGTGGTTAACTATATTGTTGCATACGGTGGGTGTAGCGATTGTCCGTTCTAAATATGTAATGAATACGTGATTTTTTAATAAAAACTCTCAATACATATCATAAGACCATTAAAATGCTTCACTTCTGTTTTTGTATTATTTTTAAGTTATCTCAAAATAACTTAAAAACTATGATAACCCACATCATTTGTATGCATTGCTTTGAAAGCGATTTTACCCTCTGCAACACCCTCTGCAGTAACTCCATTAAACATTTTCTCAGAGATATATAGTATATTGCACATTCTGTCGCCACTGTACTGTCACTTCGTCGACAAAATTATTTTCCAGCAAAAATTGTAGTTTTCTGATGAAACAAAAAAAATTGTGTCATATCATAAAATGAATTTGGTAAGTTGTGATTGTCAGTTTTGTAATATAATTGTGTTTTCTATGCCTTTAGAACAGCCACTTTTAGAGAACGTTATCATGATTCACTCTTCTTTAACTGTAGCTGGACAACATCGATGTGATTAAGGTCTGGACGAAACAACAGAAATATTGCCGCAGAGCTGAAGAGGTAATTGCGCCAGTGCAGAAACCATTACCAAAACGTTCACTGGCCTTTTACGGTGAAATGCCGTAAGATGCGAAAAGCAGTGAACGTTAAATACTTTTCCCAACTGCCAGCGCACTTTATAACAACATGTTCATTGATACCTTTATTGAGCTAGTTATCCGATAACGTATAGATAAAACAATATCAGATAAGGTAAAATTGAAGCATGTGTATTTTCTACAATTTTATACGCGATCAGTTATATTTTAAACAAATAATGTATATTGCAGATGAATAAAAATACACCGCCTGCACAATAGTAAAACAGAAATTCTTGGAATCGCACCTGTAGGCTTGCATGAGCACGGCTGGTCCGAGGTATTTGTCTGGATTCCACCAATATGATGGGCACGAAGTGGAGCAGCACGCGCATAAGATGCACTCATAAAGCCCATCTAATTTTGCGCGATCCTATAATCAAATCAAAGTCAAGTTATGAAAAGTTCGTCTGTAATTCATAAATTCTAACTCAATGAATAAGTTCATTGAGTTAGAATAGCCTATAATCACAGTAATCAGAGTTTTGAACTAACCGATAATATTGCAAGCTTTAAAGAAGGATTGCTTCAAGATGTTAAATTTTTTCCAAAATACCAAACCTACAAAATGTTATAGAAAAAACTCTCCATTGTTTATTTATAGCGACACTTTCATTGCTGCTTTTGGAACAATAGATAGTGCTGGCTTCTTATCAGTAAGAACGCAAGATGGGCTTTATATAACGTACCATCGAACGTTGACACCTGAAACAAGGGTCTGACCTGAATGATTGCTACTTGCGATCCTTAAGAATAAGTGAAGGCTTTTACACAAATAAAGTCATGCGCAAATTCGGGAAGCGGACCTGGAGGTCAACGACACGATCCTTGTGCATAATGCAAGATGGATAGCATACCTTATTGTTTTCTATAGTGAAAGCGAGAACTGCTCACAGGGCCGATAAGGTAACAAGCAGGCTGGTAGTTCCCCACTTGTTAGAACAGTTAGTATCTGATCGGTAGTAGGTTACCGTTGAGTAAAAATACTTGAGTTGGAGTTATCAATGCATTGTTTGTTGATGTTCGTAAATTGTTTAAATTTTGTTGTTCCTTTTATTCAGCTGGAAAAAGTTGTAGAGCAAAAAGTGTGATTATATTTTACCTAAGGTATAAGCAGTATGTACAGTGCCAGGAAATATTTGGTACAAGTACGCGAGAGGCGCAAAGAGACCGTGCCGCCGAAAGAATTCGAACGCGTGGCCAGCCAATCAACACATAACTGTGGTGATCGTCACCTTTAGAGGAAATTACTTAGCCAGCTAAATTACTACGTGGCGCTCTACAAATAGCAAGACGTTTGTATACAACTATATCTATATGCACAACTAAGTAAATCTAAGCATGTGCGCATGCGCGCTTTAGTTTGTTAAACGTTGTCAATTTTTTTTTACCCCTGATCTATCTCAACAGTGCCAACAGTTTCGAAGTGGTTCGATTTTGACGCATCATTATTTTCACAATTTTGCGAAAACGGCACAAACCTTGATGCTTTGAAGATTTTGTTTTTCTCCATAGTTTGTTTGCGTAGTTTTCTGCAACCACGGTTCGATGGAACGGTATTGCTGATAGAAAAGTGACATATCAGGCACCAGATCCTTAACCACATACATGTGCGGCAATGGGTACACCTAAACATACAGAAATTTCATTTTAGAAAATAGATAAAGAATTTGGCTACACTCCGGCTATTTGGGACCGATTAAAATCGTATGGGTGGTGTGCGGTCGTGCTCAAGTTCTTATCCCACAGTTCAACGCCCACATTTTGCTAATTCGCCTAAATCAAGTGTGTACAGCTCTGGCTGTAGTAAACGGAGAAAGTGGCGCTTAAAAAAAAACAATAAAACATTTGATCCATAATTTTCTCGCCAACCGCATGGTATAGCAGGTTAATCTGGCCAAAAATCCACTTTACTTTTTCCCTCTTAAAATGACATGCCGCACGATAAATCCTTTTGACATTTCAAGCACTTGAAGCGTCATAAGTAAAAATAACGGAAGCAATCCGGATCAATACAGAGTGAAGCCAAAAGAAATAGTTGCGAAAGTTTTACGGCGGAAGGTCAGCTTTTCAAAGTTGAGCTATTACTGCTAGACACCGGCATTACATACCTGGGAATTCATCTGGGAAAAAACGTCTAAGTCATAAAAATAACAACAAAAGATACTTCGGTTTTCTGACCCTATACATAAGCACTTATAGACAGAAACGCTTTGCGGTCTGTTGTGAGCTTAGAGTATTAATTGTAAATGAGATCGGTTGTGAGCAGTTATTACACTTATATGTTAAAAAGCGCCCGACGTGTGTAAAATAACCTTGCTTTATTAAATAATAATAATTAAAAAGTTATTTTTCCGGATACGTATTTTTCAAGCTGCAACTAAGGGTGAATTTCCAGTTCCAATTGACACAAATATAGTAGTGAACGATGCAGTCAAGAGATTACCTACAAGAACTCCCGCTCATGAAGTCGACCTTAAATGATGCCTTATGCCCACAAAACATACAGTTTGTAAATGTGTTTAATTCTTAGACTTCGTAGTATATAGCTCTTTTATAGGGCCTAAACCAAAGAAAAGCAATAAGTTTTAAAGTCTGCTAGTGATTTGGTTTTAGAAGGCTGCTATCAGTCTGACCACATTCCAGTTCTGCTGGATCCTGATTGAAACCAAGATTCTCGAGCCCTACAGCAGACTGGGTCGTCGTAGTGCGCAAAGGAGTAAACGAAGCAACACTGCAAACGCCCCTCAAGTGCGACTAATTGCGTTGAACTGTAAAACCCTTAAACGCTTCTTACGTAAAATCATTATGACCGATGCTGAGGCCCTACGTTACCTTTAAAAAGCGCATTCGACACAATGCTACATAAAAATATAGTGTCCCGTAAAAATTGTTGGTCTTGTCAATTTCAGATTTCCTCAGAGGAAGCACTGACAAAGCGAAGATAAAAAATTCCTTTTTACCAAGGCGCCTTCTAACTACTGTTCGTAAGTGACAAGTTGGAAAGTGTTTCAAAATGATCGAGAAACGCTCCATAGATTGGTGTTGTGGACTAGTAAATATGCTTTAAACTCTGGCCCTACAAACGTGGTAGACTTCAAAGTCAATGCCTCGGCCAAGATATATGATGTAAAAGAAAAGCATGTGTAATTTTCTGCCTCAGTGCAAAGGTAGGGTTTGTGTCGCAGAGATGCAAACATCTTTATTAGGATTTTAGAAATGTCTCCACCTAAGTCTTCTTTGTGTTATTTAGAAGTGTAGTAATCACCAGCTTTTCCTCTTTTCCTATATGCTCGTATAATACGGAGTTCGATAAGAGTAGGAAACATTGACTGTCAAGATTCAGAATTGGTTTCTTCAACGGGTACAATCCAGAGGTCACGTGGGATATCATAGTGCTGAGCTTACGTCAATCGATGATCGTATAAAAACAGCCAACTTCAGAGAGCACAACTGAATTCCGAGAATTAATGACATATTTATGGCTTATACGTGTAATTGATACAAATAATCGACATAATGGAAAAAATCAAGTTTTATTAATGATTTAACATAATATGTATAAATAAAAATTATATGAAAAAGTAATGCTTAACAAAAATAACCAAGTTAATGATCTCAGTTCTGGTATAAATGGTGTCATTTCGCGATGCGAACATACTGTGATATAATACTGAAAATTTTAGATATTGCCGACTGGTATGAAACGTTAACTAAAGAATTTTAAAATTGCTTGAAGTTAATAAGTTTGGGATTTCCGTGTTGCTTGACTATTTTAATTCATACCCTAACTAATCTATATAGTTTTTTTCTGCAACAATTGCGTTTTCGTAGATTTTATATATTCTTCTTTAATGATATTCAGTTGCGATCCAGTGCCAATAATAAATAGCTATTTTTGCCAATTGTAAAATATATTTTAAATACAGACTTGCACCCCGAAAAAATTCAATTAGCTTTGAGACCATACCAGCGCGCCATGTGTATGAAATATTATCTTAGCTGTTTAGATAGGATGTTTTTATTATGTAGGGGCGCGCACTTAACATTTTCTTGCTGTTCTGGCAAAGAAAAATTAAATTTTAGATCAAACAAAAAGATTCGATTTGCTCGTATCCGACCACATACATACCAATTAGGTATTTCCATTGGAGTTGGGTAGCTGTATTGTTCAACTGTGTTTTGCTGTAATTCTTAAGTAAGAAAGCAATGAAACGCTAAGTTTAAAGGAAACGAAGTACAGCTCGAATGTATAACTTGATTTCAGCATTTTGAAAGCTCTTTAATTATATCACTGTTTCTTTATGTGGACTAGTGCATGTTTTCCAATATGTCCATATTTTATTATTTGTTTAGATGAAAATCTAAGTTACTTTAGCTTAATCCGCCTATTTTCGAAACGATAATACCATCTCACTATAAGTACGGAGTGCGATCTAAACATGTCTACCCATAGATACATGTCGACAATATTGTCACGCTGAATGCTAATATGATTTTTTTGAAAAAATGTCTGGAGTTTGGTTTTTCTTATCATTTTGCACTCAGCTCAGCATAGACAAATTTTATAGACACGGCTCACTGAATAAAATTGAGTTGGAAATAAGTAAGGCTGGATTATTTGCCGCGCACATGCATATATATATATATATGTATATATATAGCGGCCGATTCAATGTGCTGAAGATTTTCCTGCACGTATAGAGTTCATTGAAAATATAAGACTTCCTCAAACATCTATAAGATCACTTGTGGTTGATATTTTTGTTTCTTTTTTTTTGTTTTTAACTAATATATAGAGGAAGAATATGCACGAGATCCCTCGTACGGTTTCTGTACCTGCTTTTAATCATGCAAGTATTATTTTAGAACAAACAAAAGTGAAATATATAATATACCTGAATATATAAAGTGCATTACCTGTTTTTAAATTTATATAAAAAACTAGCTGAGAAAAGTGACAATGGAAACCAAATATGTAAAATGTGGACGTCCGTTTTCTAATGAAAAGGTGGACCCTCATGATTTATTTGCTTTCAAAAAAATAAATTGTTCATTACTACACATAACACTAAGAGCTATGCATAGTTATATAATTTTTTTACAATATTCATCTTGTTCTGAATGTCATCTTATTAGTTTGCGAATATCATCCTGCTCCGCCGTAGAAGCTAACTATATACAAAATTTCAATGAAAATGATTTATCACAGTTAATCACTCTAGAATGAAAAACCTGTTAGATTATTTATTTAGCCTTTATCAAGCGAATTAGTTGTTTTATACTAACAACTTCCATTCAGTCATCTATTGACACCATTTTAATTGACGTCTTCGAGTGATACACAGATTAAATTAGTACTAGTAAAATAATAAATTGAACCATCTGGTAGTGGCTTTTCTTAATAGTATTAATTTAACGGCGGAAGATTAGCATGTTAATTAATTATACCTTCTTACCTTAAGTTCAGCAGAATCACGCTCAATTTTACATATACAGGCGAGGGTATTTGTGCCAGCAATATTCATTGCACATGAACCGCAGATTCCTGCAAAACACCATCGTTTAAATCGAAGACGAGTTGCAATGGTATATATTCGATCGACTATACAAAAACCACAGATAAAACACTTTGCGAGAGATAAAAACAAGTTCAGTCATTGTAACAATCACTGTAAATGAATGTTTTTCGCTTGCGACATCCGCGGGTTCATACAACCCTAGCAAACGACAGGTCTAAAATCATTGTGTTGATCAGGGCAAGCTATTACAAGCCAATAGAAATAGGAATAGTAAGGAGCAAACCTTCCCGGCAGCTACGCCGAAACGTAAGAGTTGGGTCGACTTCATTTTTTATCTTGATCAGCGCATCCAGTACCATCGGGCCACACTGGTTCAAATCGACCTTCAATGCAAAAAACATGGTTATTATTATTTGCTTATGCTTATTGTTATTGGTTTTTATATACAAGGTTATAATTTTTTGTTTGTATTTTTTATTTAAATGCGATAACACTGTGGACATAGCGTATCTAAACTGGCGGCTATCACGGCTGTCTCAAGTTTTTACGTTGATTTCCTACAATGTGCACTATACGCGCGGCCTCCATACGCTCCATACGTTTGGTAATCACTATCATTTTTTAGACGTTTAATCGCACATATGGTGTGGAGTGCTAAGCCCATGTGGCATGGTGCAAATCAGTTATACTGATGTGATAATATCATCAGTCGTTTTTGTTATATCCAAAGCAGAATCCTTTATGATCTCCGGTATCTAATATTCCTACTACCTAGTGTCCGTATTGGGCTTTGTTAAGTCTGTTAATTACTGTAAGCCTCACACGAAAGCATGCGTTGTACGCCGATTGCTCGCAAACAACAGGTTTCATTTGAACAGCGAATTTCCTCATTATACTAGTAACAAGGTCCTATTTTGTCGTATTTTGAGATGAGCCGGATGTTCTAAGAAAACGCAAGCAAATTCCTTTGCAGATGGCCAACAAAGGATGGCAACTTGATGAGCTTTTATAGTGGAATGTGGCGCTGCCGGATAAAACCAGCAATTGAGAAAACTAGGTAATGGCAGACATTGGATTCATAACTTACCAGTAAATTTACTCTTTATGGTCACATTTTTTTGGACTACACCTTTCTGTCAGCCGTAAGTCATTAGGCGTGTGAAGCAAGACACCGTGAAACTGACGAAGAAATTAGATAAGATGCACTATAAGGCTACGGCGAAATCAAACTCAGCCTCTTTATTTCGACAAGGAGTGACGTTCGAATTCTAGCTCTGCAGCGCCAAAAGTAAGCTAGCAAAGAGAAACGGCCTGAACCAAAATAACAATTGTGATAATAGTGGGATTAGTTTTTAAAAACGTAGAACAGAAATATATTTATTAGCGGGTGTTTGCTTGTGTGACATTTAACTATAGTCATGACCAACTTCTACCTTTTCAACAACCGAGTTTTGAAGCTGATTTATGAGATCGTACGATTTTCAGCCTTCAGATTTTCAAACTATGTTCTATATTCTTAAAACTATCTTAAAACTCTATGAAGAACAACATTATGTAATTATGTATCACCTTTTCTTTGCAAAAAAGTGGAGTGTGTTATATTGAAATTACACTCCAAGTGTCATAAACGCTATCGAAAACTAAAGTATTGTGTCAATCTTTGCAAAAAGTTCTCACAAAGATAAGTTAGATTCTAACTAAAATTGGATTACGCGATCTTAAAAATAATGAGTCGGTTAAGCATTTAGGATTACTACCATAATGTTATAAGCACAGTATGAATCGTGTGTCCCCTACTATTATTATTATTATTATGTATAAGATTTAAAGCAATAAACTCACTAAAAACCTAAAAAAGCATTTCCATAAAGGTCCATCGGGATTGCGAACAGCCACTTTCCTGAGACAAAGGTTTGGTAGGTTGCCGGCAGAATAACATCACATAATTTTGGTAGAATAGATCTGAGCTATGGTGAAACAGTGAAACAATCGCATCATCGGAAGAATTAAATTCAACAACAATCTTATTGGAAGTTATAAAGCTTTCAATAGGCCAATAGGCCGCTTCAATTTGTCAGACTTGTCGCTTCGAAGAGTTTCGTCTAAACACAACCTCATAGCTAAAACCTTTCTGTGCCTGTCACCTATAGTCACCTGTCGCATCTCAGCATTGAACTTCAACATAGTAAACACAGAGTTTCGTTTGAGCTTAAAACATTCAAACACATGGAATTCAGTGTCTGACACTGAAGGACAGAGAGGGACTTCTTTATTCTGTATCGTTGAATAAAAAAGTTCCAAGGAAAGCCTTAATAAAGGTTCTCAGCTTAGAACATCATGTGATTAATATGTTACCTCATAAGTTTGCATCCGTGGTTTAGCTCCTTTCATCTCGGGGTCATAGCGATAGATGATAAACTTCTTTTTAAGAGTAGATTTCTCAGACTCTGCAAGTGCAGCATGAGATGTGGCACAAACAGCAGAGGTTGTCTATAACGATACATCACCAAAATTACACACATATATTTATCTTGACCTACTAGATTATCTCATCTTTGTTTAAAGGTTTTTCTTTACTTTGTCTTCGTTAAAAAACCTTTTATACATGTAGACTGTTTAGCAAAATAATAAGTCATTTATAACATAATATTTTATACCTCTAGACTGCTTAGCAAAATATTCAATACGTTTTTATAGCATATTTCACTTATAATTTAAAGGCCATCACATATTCTTAAAGCATTATGAGGTTCCAGATATAGAGTAAATATTTGCGAAAATTTTTAATATGAGTGTCAGCAAAAGTTGTGCCCATTTCTTAACTTTTAATCATTAAAACATCGTTGTAGTTTGCTCTTTTTGTTTCGTATAAAGATAATTATTTATTTTTTCGATATGCATAGTTTAGGAAAGAAATGTAAGAGCTATAAGACTGGATAATTTGGCGTGGACCCGACAAGGAAGATATCAAAACAAAACAGCGACCCTAACATGAAATACTATCCTCTGCTGTTTCATCATCAAAAGGGTTGTGTGGTGAACTTTTCGGAGACCAATGTTGTAACACACTGTTTGGAAATCTGGCAATTAAATTTAAACCAATGGCAATCATATCAAAACAGTGAGGTGTACGCACTTCGAATGCTCTGCCTTGAGCTAAAGTGCAATATTAATAGGGCAACACATGCATAATACCTTCCCTACACTATCGTAGGAGAAAGTTTCGCTAAATTGATTTGAATACACCAGTACACCTGACCTTAGCTCACAAGATCATTTCTATAATTGATCTAACGTACTCTCCTGACTTCAATATTAAGCACGGAGAACATGTATTTTTCATACATGTGCATGTATGAGAAATAAACGTGTGGAGTCCAATATTAATGCCTACAGTAAACTAGCAGTGGTACAGACAAAATTTGGTTATCACATGTCCCGTCAATGTACGGAAAATAAAATTTTTAGGCAGACTAAATTTCTGCATGAAATATCGAAACATGTAAAGCAGTATGTTCAGTTTTTATACGAATAAACTTATGTCGGGACCTATAAGCATTAGAGATATTTGTTCATCTACAATGTTCTAAATTTCCCTCCTCTGTTTAACAAGGCAGTAGTTACTCCCAAGACTTACCGCAATGGCCTTTATTTGCGAATGATGCATCGAACGGCCTCCCTGAACCATCCGCCTAAGAAGCATCACTACCATTTTTAGTTTTGTCAATTAAACCGACTTAGTTAATGTTACCACTAATAATTAAATACTTTAATTAGAAGAAATTTCACCGCTCTGAAATAGCAAACGGACACTTCCAGTCCACGGGTGGCCAGGAAAGAACATAGCAGAACTTCACTGACCCCAATAAAGAAAAGTCAATACGGCGTCTGCTCGCATTCAAAATATCAACAAGTCATGCAAGTCAACAAGTCTCGCCTCGGGCAATACGACGATTTGCTAATTGAGAACTGCCTCGAAACAAATATTTGCAGTATTAAACTACATCGAGACTTAAAACTATGCAATCAATTTAAGGTAATTACTGCTTATGTGGTTCCTTTTGTTGAGCCATGTAAGAGCTGTCCCCAAAGGCGTTCGATACTTTATATATAACATGTATAAGAACATGTGTGAGATGCAAGTACAAAATGATGTAACCGTTTTTGCTTAAAAGAAAAGTTGTCTTTGTTAGAAGCTTCTTATTGTGAATTAGTGTTGAACAAACTTCAGAATAAAATATAGGTAAGCACATAATTCACTCTTTTTAGAAATAGCGGTAACAAAACTAACAATACTCGTAAAAAATTTCATTGAAAAAATGTACTTGTTATATTTCTACAAAATTATGCAAAATCAAATTTATTGTGTGGTGAATAAGTTTGTTTACTTATATTCCGATTTACTTTCGAGTAAAATAGGCAGAATATATATATATATATATATATATATATATCATTCTTCGTTTGAATTTCCTATGGATTAGAGGCGTTGCACACATACGTTTCGTATATGAGTGCAGTGGGTATATTTTATTAGCATGATATGATTATGATTACGGCTTTTATTCTGATTTATATCAGTTGCATATACACTGTTCTCGTTGCATTGATTGCCATTTCTATACTGCATTTCATTAGTAAGAGCCCAATTGTGCCCTTTCTTCCATATTTGGTTTACCCCACCACTTTATGTCAATTTATTATTAACACTTATGTGCACGTGGTCACCTATACAATCGGTTAATCAAGCAGCTGAAGTGGGTTTATATTTACGGTTTATTGCAACCGTATTTATAATCGCATCGTGTACCCACCTACCTAATCTATTTTTGGTCTCATTTATTTCACTCCACCTTAGGTTTTCTGCAAAAGCCTAATCTCTCTTTCAAGTTAATCGTCCGACTGCCTCACGTACGACATGTCAGTCCAATGCGTTCAACTGTCTTTTTATACTTATGACACAAACGACATAGGGTACTCACATCCTTACTATCGTCCTCACAACTGTTTCTATAAATTAAAAAAAAATATCAGTTGTCTTTAAAACACGTTATATAAACATGACATTCAATAAATAGTTCTTATGTGCAATAATTGCTATAGCAATTGATAACTGTGTGATAGTTTGGTGGAAGATATAATTATTTTTAAGAATATGTTTATATCAAAATAGATTGGTACTTATATTACACTCTTCTATAAACTATTGTAACGTTTGCAAAAATCGAATCTTCCACAGCGGCCTCTTGCTTGCTGAGTAGCAAGCATAGTATAAAGTCCGATTTCTAGGTAATAATTGTTTATT
>MNPL01026353.1:19233-38455 GCA_002081605.1 Tropilaelaps mercedesae
TCTCAATGACTTTCGGTACTTAAATTATTTACCAAATAGTTTCTAGTCAAACCTACCAGTATTAACTTATTTGAATTTTATTTATTTACTCAGTGAATATTCAAGTTCAATTTTAGGTATCCACGGTTATGTCGTCACTCAAAGAAATGATTCATTAACGTGCTTTAATCAAGTACTTAGATATTTGATAGGAGTATGATTAAACAGCGTATACAATATATATTTTAAAGGCTCCTGATTGTGGGGAGTTGAACGAAGTATTTTTTCGTGCGTTTCATTTAGGCTTTCGTATGAGGTGCGCTGGTACGGAAAGAATATTAAATTATAAACGTAATTTAGCTGCTTATATTTAAAATTGCATCCTAAATGAAGACAACAACTCTCTGACAAATTTCGAGGTATGCTAATTGAGTCGTCATAAATGGACCGAATTATGAGGTAAAACTCCAAGCGTAAATCTTAAATACGATGCTTTAACTTTTTATTATCTTAGATTTTAAAATGCGGCGTGCAACACCAGCAATTTTGCTGAGCAACAGCGAAATGATTTGAGTATGCGAAAAGAAATTTCGTAAATCTATCTCAGTGGCGTAACTAAAAAATATGCCATCGATCGTTATAGGCCCACCACTCTGGCTGGTTTAGTGAATATCTTGGATGCTTCTAGCAAAATCTGATCCGGCGCTGGTTCTACATTTAGTGTTCAGTGAAGACGTTCATCAAAATGTGAGTACGAGTTGTCAATTATGCCTGAACAGACCATTTATAAGGAGGACGGCAATTCTCTTGTTCGTCGTGTATAGTATTAAATATAGTAATTGATACGATTTTAAAGTTGTACAAAAAAAGTAAATATTGAGCTGTTTTTACTGCTGTGCTCTGTTTTCTATGTTTTGGCTCTCAATTATTTGTCGAGGTGACTATCGTCAACGTAATTTACGTTACTTCTCAAATTTTAGTAAATATCGTGATATTCTTCTCTTATATTTCTCATAGATCCTTACACATTATGTGTTTAAATATGAATTAAAACTGAATATAATCGTTTTAAGGCTACGCGCACTACCCAGCCCATTGAACGCCGTCTACAATTTTGTTATTGATACTTTTCTATATATTTTTTTTTTATATAAGTATTTTTTTAAATTCTAAGGTTGATATTATAAAACTGCATCAAAGGCTTCATAGGGGCTAATCTTACCAAATTTGCCAAAATTGATTTCAATCTCGGTAATATTTACATTTTTTTTTTAAATCTGGTAAGTGCTTTGCCTGCATGAAAACGATTAAAGTGTCCTGTTATTAAAAATTAGTAATATTGGTGACTACTGCATTTCACTATTGTAACACCGTGAAAACGTTAAATATCTCATTTTTAATATTTTATGTGCAATATTACAATTATAAATAATAAATTACACTTATTAATTATATATATATTCCTAATAATTTACTTTACTACGTATATATATAATTTATTTATTATTATAATTTATAAACGATAAAAGCAAAAGTTAATTTACGCTAAAGATGATACGTATGCCTAGATGTATAGAATGTTAGCAGTGTGAGAAGAAATTTGGCTACTTAAAAGATGAGCTTAGAATTCCCCGCTGTTTTGCCTCCTGTCTTTTTGCTTGTTGTCTAGCCGATCTTATATAGCCCTATATGAAATTATAGCAGGGGCTATTATTTAATATAGGGCGTTTTTCGCACAGTATTCTTTTTTTGTCTCCCTGGTCGTGCTCCCTACCTATCTTTTATCCTCGTATATTGGCCCAAAAAGTTCCATTGTTATACTTTTTTAAAGGATATTTATCCCGCGTAAACTTAAACCGCCCTTTAGGGTCGTTAAGGATCGTACTGTACTGCGGGAGGTTATTAAACATTAGTGATCTGTTGCGATGTTACAAAGGACGATAGTTAGCAGAGCTCTAGCAGCATGAGATTGATATGGCCATCACGCGTATTTTTTCAGATATTTCAAAATATCGTCCATTTTAGTGGTGAAACCTTGTGTAATATACCTCGCCTAGCACGTACAAATACCACACATGATGAGTACTCGGGCGATTGATGACCTTTCATTCGTTGACCTTGTTCGACCTTGTTCGTTTCATTCGTTGGCCTTTTATTCGTTGCTTGCAGGCAATATATAGCACAGAGAATATTCTGAAGAAAATGGTTCATCCTGTCGGATCATGTCAAGTTTACTGTTAACTTATCGAATGTTATTTGCTTCAGTCATTAGTGTGTTTTGATGAATCAGCACATGTCGTACTACATTCTGTATTATTTAATAGATCTGTGGGAAAAATAACTTCCGTTCAATTGAAAAGGGCCTTTTAGGGTAACAAAAGCAATTAAAAACCTTTTCGTTCGAAATGGTTCATGTTTTTTACTATAGACGTGGTTAATATTTGTCTACATTCTATTTAGTAATTGTTAAGTCTTTAGGAGTATTGATACTGTTTAACAAGTTGTTGGTCACTTATTCCAATAATTCAAGCCTAATTTTATTAATATCGAGCGATCTTGCTTTCGGGTTTGATAATGGCCATACCGAAGATATGGCTAACGTACAGTTCGTTTGTACACCCGGTGAAAAATTTCTCGTGAAATAACATTTAAAGAATTCTATGTTAGTGATCTTGCTTACGCAGGATTTCGTCTTTCTGAAGTGGCGAAATTGTTGCACCGGCAGTATGACTTGTGCCAACTTTTTTTGGATCTAGACATTATTCACGTATATGTCAATCTGTAATGGCGAAAAAAAATGACCAATGAAAACGTTTTTAAAGTATAGTAAACAATGGAGATAACATCGTTTTTAAAAATTCAAAACCGGTGATACAAAATTGTTCATTAACAAACATCCATTAAAACGCTCATGGTTGAGGTTTTTTTGATTGCTAAAAAATTTACGTTGTGGCAATTTATTTGAAATACAGTCATTGGTTATCATCATATGCACATGTCAAAGTAAATTGTCCAATAATTTGGAAAGAAGTGTGTGTGGGATATCTAACATGTTAGATTTGTAAGTATGGCTCACATAACTTAGCATGCCTGTAGAAAATGTCATTAAAGGTATACGTTTGTTAGAGTTTTGTGCAAAAACGAAACACACTTTGTAAACGTTTTTTACTGATTTCGAGATATATAACGAGTCGTTTCAATTTTTTTCCTGGAACCCGCCACAATCTCATTCCTAAATAAATAAAGTAAGTAGATGGACCTGAATAAGGAAAAATTTTCGTTGGTTGTCTAAACGGGATCGCTACGTTTGATGGATGTGACGACGTGTTCGTTAATTACATATCTTTCCTGTTCCAGATATGACAGTGTTGTATATTTAAGCCCACATTGAGATCAGAGTGGGCCTCAGAAAGAGAAAGTTAAACCAGCCGTTAATATATCGAAACCAGAAAAAAATTAAATATCCCAAAAACAGTATTGTTATTTCATACAAACCCAAAAAGATCATGGCTTTAACGCTCTACACACATACTCGGTTATGGAAGCGTGCTTTAAAACCAACCCGGTAAACATTTCGAACACCTGTGTTTCTGAACTGTTTTTAAATTTATTTTAATATATATGTATATATGAAACACAAAATTATATTTCAAACTAATTGATATAACGTCAGCCTGTTAGGAAATATAAACGTTAAGTAACGAAAAAATTTAAATCACAAGTGATTTTTTGAGTGTTTGAAAATCAACTTCGGTCGCGCTATGTTCATAATAAACTTTGGCGGCATCTCAATGTGCCGACGCTATTTGCTCGTGCATATGAAGTGCATTCCCATTGCGTCAGCGTCGGAACTCACGCGCAAAATCATCTCGCAACATTTTGGTCATTTGCTGTGTCACCTTGCGCAAAATAGTGTAACCGACTGAATAGGGACTCTGTTTTCTTCGTAAAAGGGCGCACATCTTCCGTAGAGCCCGAGCCACTGTGCACCCGGCGGTGAGATCTTTTGTGGTGTATCTCAGGGCCACTTGTCAGAAAAGCTATATTGCTGAGAGGCGGAGATACCTCGAACAGTAAGAATCTTGGTTCTACAAAAGACGGAAAGCTCCAGCTGCGAAGGGCTTTTTTACTGCAACGCGTCTCAATGCCCGATAAAATCGTTTCACATAAAGCTTTCCTCAAATATGTTAAAGGCTAGTGACGCCATTCCAATGAGACTTCCTCTATCTCTGCATGAAGCGAGGCCATTACAGATAGCGACAATACTTTGAAAAAGTATTTTCTGTGCAGGACGTAATTCAGACGATTCAGCTAGTGCCGTCTAATAAGGCGGCGACTCCTGATCAAATCAGGGACGAATATCTGACCGACGTGATCATCCTGGCGCCTTTATTTGCGGCACTTTTCAACGAGTGCATTCGCCTAGATTCCCTTGCCTAAGAGATTCCGCCAAATATTCTAAATTTGTATGGCATTACGAAGCTAAAAAGTTCAGATTTGCTTTAATCTTGCAACGGCATTCTCCTATCACGACATTCTTGACGATACGCGAAAGAGCTAATGGACTAACTCGACGCATTGTGACAGAATTTGCCGTCTCTGGATTTCGCAAATATCAGCCGCCATTTACTTCGAGCCCGCCTCTATCTTTGTGTGTGTGTATGCATCCTGCAGTTTTCTCTGTCTGCGAGAGATACCACGCAGTTAATGCCTAACCATCACCCTGCTGATTTCTCTGACCAGTTTAGCATAAAATAGTTATTGAATCTAAAAATGCGTGGGGTGCTCGTCTAAACATTGCCGGGGCTTCTTATGCAGTTATGAGCTGATGTAGGTGCTATCATAAGCCTTCTAACAGCGTAAAATATCTAAGTAGAAACATGAAGACAATGCCGTCGTTTATTTGAGGCACAAACACACGTATAGACAAAACAGTTTTTACAACCCATGCATTGCTTTTTTTATATCCTTCGGCAAGCTGCATACTGGCCAAATGATCATGTGTGCGTATGCATGTGTGTTTACTTATGCAATCCGCACGCTGATACATTTTGTGGGTTTCCTCCTGCATATGTATTCGTTACATTAACCATCATCTTTACATGTGGACACGACAGTCATATCGTTCAATTATCCTTTACACTAGGTTTGTATAATATCGTAAGACCAGCTCAGTGACATTGATTGTACATTTGTTGTACATGTTGATTAGTAGTGCTATATTTTGAATCAGTTATATTTCACTTTTTAGCAGCCTATGATGCACATTTGCATTGACGCCATTTATTAGCAGCATTTAAAGCATTATGTTTTACTCTTCAAAATTTTCATTATTTATATTCTTGAAAAATATTTGATGTTGAATTTAATTTTTCAATTTTCGATATCCCTTAGGTTAATTTTAACTATAAAAAGGCTCTATATACTATACTGAAGCCAGGCTAGCCTATGACTCTGCGTTAGGCAGGGTTTTACTTAGTATAGTAGCAGTTTTTATTGTAGTTGGGTGTATGGAAATATCTGGGCCTTATTTTGTTCGGGCTTTCTTAGTTTTCTGAATTTGCTCAGTGCTATTGCACCGTGTATTTGGGTTATTTTTCGGAGATTAAATTTCAGTAGTGAATGCAGCACACGCATTTGCCGTAATACTTTGATCCCTTTCATTTTCAATTATTATTGATGTCATTTTTAGTAATTTTTAAATGTGGACAAAATTTCAGCAAAATGCTAGTCGAACTAACCTAGATCAAAATTCGGACAATCAGTACTTTCAGGGAGAAAGGATATGCTAGGATTCTTGAAAGGAATATCCAGTTGGCTACCTATTATGTGCAATTGGTACTTGTAACCGATGTGAGACGCTAGGTGACTGAACTAAATTGAAAATCATACCAGGCTACTTGTAGGAATCGTTTTGTTCATAACGTCCGCCAAACAAAAATAACTTTAATTGAACAACATTATTCAATCATACATTACTGTTACGAGCCTTATTATTGTCGTTTGATTCTCTCAGGTGGAATGAGGGACAGGTTAAATATTCCTGGTAACATATTTCGTATCGTCTTACCAAAGTCTGCAACCGCTACGTCTGTGGGAGATGTCACAGCCTCTAAAAAATGTTCTATTTCAAGGGCCGACATTGACTATTTTGGTAGAAATAAGCATTTGGAAACCAGTGAGAAGCCAGATGAACTAGCGGGTTGTACGATTTTACTGAGGTATGTTAAGATGACCTAAATACTTGGGGTTGGTGTAGGTGACCGTCTAGCGTCTCTCCAGATGATTAATGGATATGGAGAGCTATCAACATGTTAAATCTCCTCAATCTGAGCTTGATGTATTGTTGGTTTAAAAGAATTATTTCTCTACACCAGCACAGCTTCATGTCTAGCTATTTGACCACACTGTATTATGCAAACTACTGTACTTAGCAGGGAAATAAAAGCCGAGATTTTGCAATCTCTGTGTAGTGGTCCTTTAAAAGTCCTATTAATTTCGACTTTTGAGATTATTTGCATGAAGTGTGTCGAATCGATATATCTTACTCTTCTGTGTGGTTATCAGACTATTTCTCAAAAGGATCTGTCAACTATGGCGGTGCTGTCATTGGAGATGGTCCGCAATATTTTATTCTTGAATTTACGTACGGATCGCCACAGAAAACGGCATGCAGAACTTTCTACAGTTAGTTATACAGACAACCTTTCCCTATTAAAAATTATTTTTTAAAGCTGACCATCAGCCAACATTTAACATCCACGGTAGCAGTTTTTGCATTACTTCGTAATACGGACCCCATATAAATGTAAATGTGCACAGGCGGGGATCGAACCCGTGCACTTGTCTCCTCCAGTCGCAAGGCGCATACGAATGCACCAAGCCACCGAGCTCGACAACCTTACCTTATTACTCACAGATAACGATACCGCCGAGAATTGACAAACGGCTCATAGAAAACTTCTTGAGACGCATGACCTTTTGTGCAGAAGTTACTGCATCTTCTATGGACATAGTTGCAGTCGGTTCTCCAGAAAGCTGATTAAACTACGTGGTCGTAGGTTGTGGCCCGTCTCGGACCTTGGAAATGACATGGAATTGTTATTTAGAAATGTGGTATTATGTCACCGTAAGTTGTGTAAAGCAAAAGAACCGTCAGAGTCTGTGTCGAGGCTCGTGCTTTCCAGCCAGTTGCATGTAAGACTTTAATTGTAATCGAAAGAGTAAGGGCAACATTCTTAATGGCAGTCACAAGAAACGGGATAAACTATCGTTGATACGATACCCAAACAAATATGTAGACCTGTGAAGTCGGCAAACTGCTAGCTTGAATGTTACCCCTTCTAGACTGGAGATGGTCATAGAAAATGTTCATACAACTTGTTTCAGCTGAACTATAAGCTTGTCAAAGCATGTGGTGGCACTAGATAATCTTGTTAGTAAGATCATTGAAATTTTTGTTAATGGATACACTCAAGTATTATACAACACTTCCGTTTTGTTAGGTTTATGCGCACGAATACCAAGGTAGTTTCATCAGATCTCGTTATACACAGTTTTTGTTCATCTTGTAAATTTGTACATGTATCAAATTGCTACATATGCATTCATACATATGCATTAAAATTAGAATAACATAATGAGTGTCCTGTGTACCCTTCCTGCAGTGAACTCACCGAGCGATTTGACGACCCAATTTAATTTACGGAACCAACCTATGTGCTTGGATAGTAGTGAGGATTCATTATGGCTTCGGCTCAAAGTAAGCAAGAGGAGCTACGCCGTTTAATGCGGGACAAGATGGCGGGGAAATCAACAATTACATCTTTATCAACCGAGTCACAACAACCTCACACAATGAATGTTCCTAGTTCAGATAACCCTTTTGTCAAAGTGACATTTTCGGGCAAACGTATTTGTACTTTATGTCCTGGTGTTGCTATTAAATCGATTAAAACTCATCAGTTCAGTGCAGAGCATAAGAGAAACTTGAAAGCCCACAGAGCTGCACTAACCTCCACTGTAAATGTGGTTAAACGTGAGCGAGGACAATGCTCTATCGAAACAAAACCTTTTTTGCCGAAAGAACCACCACGTGCGATATTAAAGAATCCTCTCGCAAGAGTTCGGGCATCCCGGAAGCCAGAATATAGTGAACATGAAACAAAACAGCCTCGTGCTGACGTGCCACAAACAAGCGTGTCTACAAGTACGATTGCACTGCAAGCTGCTGAACTTTTAAGAGTAACCGCAATTTTAGGAAATCCGAAATTGAATCGACCTGCAAACGATGTAAAAAACAACACTAGGACATCGACGGCTCAATCAAAAGCAATACAAGGTAACTTCGCTTCAACACAACCTGGAGAAGTCGGCGTTTCCTCAATATTACCAGAAGGGTTCTTTGATGATCCCCGTCTGGATGCTAAAGCAAGGAATCAGGAGTACAGGGATCCACAGGATGTAGAATGGGACAGGTACCAAAAAGCGCTCAGGCAGGAAGAAGGCAAGAGCGATCAGGTAAGTTAGCTTGATTTTTAAATAAAACTGGAGCAAATGCACGTTCAAAATGTGTGAATGGATGTATGTATGAGTGTTTATATGGCTTGACTTGAGTTCACCACTAGTCAGATAATATTGTATTCTGTGATTCGTCAGAACTATAAGGAGCGGGCCTTCACACATCAGTTTAGAATTTCAAATACAAAAACGATTGCCTATTAAATAGATTTTTATGAGCTACACCGCTAGGGCAGGCAAATATTCAACAGGATATCCTGAATTTCACTTGCCGATGAAAACATCAGAGGCTTCGAAATTACGCGTTTATTTATTACAAAACTGACGTATCTAAGCTTCACTTGCCGTCTAACCATCCCGCAGTGGATTTTTTAGCCACACATAATCCCATTCCGATCTGCAAACTTTTTCGGACAAACATAGTTGAATGTTATTAAAGCACGCTAAAATGTTGTTTGCTAGTGCGCCATGGTCGTGCAGCAATTCAGAACCCTTAAATACATAATCGAAGGAAGTCTAATGGCATTACACCTATATTTTAGAAACCAGCGAACATAAGTGAAATTACGTACTTGGGGAATTTTTTTTATAATAGCTCAACTGTCTCACTGGGTGTATCCCATGTGACAACCTTTGTTAGATGCAGACGTCTACTTTATCAATATTGTCTGGGTGTGTTAAAATAAATGAGTGCCATTTCAACGATGCCATTTCAAAACGTTTTAAATATTTACTTAACAAAATAATTATTTTAAAAACATATGCGGGTGCCTTTTATAATCCAAATCAGTTTGCAGCAAAACGAGAGAGAAAACCTAAACACCACCGTTTCTATGAATGTGTGCAAACTTGTTGATTTACCCTATACCAACGGATATTGGTCTTGGCTAGCATAACGGTTAAAGCGCTCCGTGGTTGCGCGCACATTTAGGTTTTGTCAAAACCTTTATTTTTTGCTTTTAAATTTTGTTTGTACAGAGCGTTATTTTTGTCACAAAACTAGTGAATTATGTATTATCTACATTTAGTCGTGCGTGAGGAAACGTGAAGAAATGTCCGTATTTTGATGGATCACCCTGCGTACTCTATAATAAAGCATTTACATTCATACCCGTATCGTATCATACATTTTATTTTCAAGAATTTTTCTTTGAACGGTAAGAAAGACGCAGTAAAAGCAGAGTTAAATTAATTCAGTTTCTGGAAACTGCTAAATTGGGCATTTGTTAGTTTATACTTGTTTTCCATTTGTTTGGCCTAAAGAGGGTCATCAAGTTAAAGGAAATACTATAACTAATTGTATTGAACAATCAGCCTCAAATCATTTTTCTGAATGGAGAACATTAACTCGTTTTTAGTTGTAGCTTAAATGCCTTCTGAGCTCAGGCAGTGACAAAATTAAGTATGGACGAGTTTGCCATCTCCGACGCACAATTTGTTGCATATATATTTTTTAAGGCTTGTTCAAATGACCATCAAGTTGAATGGTGGACACGGCTACACGCATTACCGAAGGCGGTAAAGACACATTTTTTATCTGATTTTAATGACAGACCCTTCCCATTATTCATGCACTGAAAGTCACATCTCCGTTTTATAGCCTGATCAGGCTGTATGATTTGACGTTACTTTTACAAGACTGACTGTGAGACCATAGAGGCGAACTTGTCACCTGTTTCATGGACGGATTTCCTTATGAACTGTGATGACGTCCATATCATGTACAATGCTATCTCGGTTATACGCATTTTCTTTTGGAGTTCTCCTTGTGAAGACATGGAAAACGTAGGAAGAATCCTAAATTCAGAAAGCATATTGATAATCTCAAGCGAAATGTTGATTAGCAACCGAGTCCTGTTTCGCTCTTGAAGCCAAGAGGGATTTAAGTGGCCATAGATGCAGTTTCCAATTGGCGTGAGATCAATGGTACGAAATGCGCTGTCCTGAGCACATATAATTTGGGCTTTATGTGCAACTTAAACCATTTCTTCAAACACCCACATGCGTGACTTAAGCAACTTCACAAATCCACACTTAGAGTTCGATGTGAACACCATTCAAATAATTAGTGTATTTAATAATAAATGCTGCTTTTTGTTGCTTTGTAGTTAAAGATGTTTTATGTACAATTGAACAGAAAACTTGTTCTCCTTAAATTTTTGTATTACTTGAAAACCCCATTCCCCCCACCCAGAAGATGCCATTCACCTTGTGCAAATGTTTCTCACAAGACCGATGACTGTTGCTGCGGTAGTTAAGCGACTAGAGTTACGACCTATCCCCAAATAACAGGATGCAGCAGACTTAAGAATATACGGCAGGTTGCGCAGGCTGAATATGATCGATTTTCTCGTAATAAAAAAGAGCAATCTTTGCAGTGAGCAACGTGTAACCATTAGAGTGCCAAAAATGGCGGAGTTTATAATATCTTTCCGTGGCGGATTACCCGCAGGCTGCGTAGAGACTAGAAAGCTTAATAAAAGCCCTGTGAATGGATAAACGGTTCTTAAATACTTGTCTAATATTACCACTATAGATATTAATGTAATTTTAATGTTAACTGTATATACGTATAAATGTCGCACATAATTTTTAACTTGTTATATCTACCAAATTTATTTGTGACTTGAATTATTTGATATAGCTATAAGTTGTGATTGTTAGGTCAGTTTAATTTTTTTTCAATTGGAACCTTTCAGGTGGCTGAGATAGATGACGAAAGAGATACACGTGAGCGCAACATTTACGAAGCGGATGAGCACATTCGTAACTGGGAGACCGTGAGGGAACTTGAAATCTGTAGAGAGCAACAAATGAAGCCTCTAAAGAATAATGCTCAGACGATATCAGTTGACTCAGATAATAATACCAATTTGGAAACGAGGGAGGTTGAAATTTACAATGAACACTTTGACGAGTTATTGAGTTGGAGAGAAAAGTCAATTAAGAAATAGTAGATCGGTCATTCTGTTGAGTTGGACGTTTTTACGAGTCTACATCAGGTAACAATAGCGCGCTAAACCCGCAGGCCTATTGTTGGTAGGGGCGGGCATTTCTAGAGAGTAACACTCCCGCTTGTCTTCATGGAGTGTTAGCACATGGATTTCAGAAATGGCAGAAGAGAAATTATGGTGGATTTGTATAGATACGTAGGTCACATCAAAGGCAATTATCTCATCATGTGTTTATGAGAGAAACATATCTTTTGTCATTCCAGTTTTGGATTTAAAGTTTGATTACTTTAAAAGGTCAGAAAGTTGTTGAAGTGAAACTGCTATTCTAAGAATGAAATTACAGAAATAAAGTATGCAATACGTGATGATTCTGCTTCATTTTCTTCTAGTGCAGGTATATGGAGGGTATTAACGATAAGCAGCTTAGTAGGAGCATAAAAGCCTCAGACGTTAAGCATAAATTTTCCTGGCAATTAATCACGGTCGTTTGTAATTGGTACTGCCGGGTAGAATTGGAACAGATGTTTAATTTAGCTTCTTTATGCAGCTTTTTTGCAACGTCAATACAAGATTTACGTTTCAGACGTCAAAGTATAGACGAAAGGTCGTATGCCCGATGTGGTAACGCAGCGGAAAGGGCGTATGCGGCGAAAATGAGGCGCTAATCTTACTTTTAAAGTGTGCAACTATATAGTTTAAAGCTAACGATTCCATCTACAACTTTATTGACCCCCTAAATATGACTCTTTGAAATATTTGGGTATTGTTGTCACCACTGATCTTAAGCTTCGAGAGGTATATGGCGGAGATGGTCAATAAATGTTATATGGAACACTACTTTTCATTGAGTTATAGTTAGGAACCCTCAGTTTCATGTGCTTTTTTGTAACATTGCTATTCTTGCTAAACGTTTATGGTTTTTAAAGCTCTTTCCGAAGCAGCATATTATGTCATTGATTTGAAAATGCAAGAAAGGTTGTACGAGCTTTCTCAGGGTCGTTGGGTGACGCGTTCATATTCGAACTAAATGTGAAGACAATCTGTTCAGATGAAGTCGTTCAAATAAAGGGAATAGGTTAGTGTGGATATGTGGTAAATACCTGCACGTATTTCTAAACGCTGTGCCATCATGTATAAAGATAAATTGTGGTCTACGCACAATTGGTAGGGGCTCAGCCTTGTTGTCATGAATTGGATTTGTTTCTAAATCTCTTACGTTTTCATTCTTCCAAACACATACTCGCGCTTTGTAAGCGTACAGTTTAATCACAATCTTTCAGTTATTATTATGCATATGGTGAGAATCCTAAAGCAACATTAATGCAACCCTTAGGTTTAAAAGAAGATTAATTAAATTGATACAACATAAGAGACTTCCGAGTTTCTTTTCACGGTGCAACAGGGCAAATATATTTCAGCTCAAGGGTACAAACATATAAATATGAGCCTTACAAAGAACTTGCTCTGTTATACATGATGTTCTTCGGATAGATCGATTTCGCCGAGTAACACTGCGAATTTCTAAATCGAAATGTTTCACTACAGTCTTAAGTTTACGTAACCTGCATTTCTTACTGATCTTTTTGGTTTCATTTTGGGGACTGTAAGAAATATTTGGAAAATCCGTTCCTGTTTTGAAATATTCATAACTTGTAATTGATTGTTATTTTGTCCAACGGTAAGCAATCTTCATAATCTTTAAGTCATATTTTTAGTATGTTTTAACATTTCATTCATTGTTACGAGTTTGAGCACAATTTACTTGCCTTTAAATTCATCACATCGATGGGCTATCTTTTTAGCGCGACCTCTAATTTTAGGTCTCGAATCCTAGCGTTGTAAAGATGAAATTCGTTAAATTCCTCATTTTTAAATATTTTGTGAAAAAGTTTGAAATACGATGTTTTGAGTGTCGTTCATCCGTTCAAGGCAGCGTCTATGGCAGCGTGCATATGGTACCTGAGTTCTTACGCAGAAACTTGCACTGCGTTTTTCACGGAACTAAATCTTCTATCATCACCAAGCTATAGATTACAGAACCATATAGAATGAAGGGTACAACAAGGAATTCATATATTTTGAGATAGACCAACGGTGACTTTAGTCTGAAAGTTCGGACTATGCAAGAACGTAGCAGCGAGTCCTGTTACACCAGTTGTTCGACATGTTCGACATTCTACGTATACTAAAATTCATGTTGGCGCCATACGGCGTTGTTTTCCCACAATTCTTTGAGACAGTGAAGAGCTCTACTTAGGAAAAAGGTGCTCGCTTAGTCCTACTCTTTGGCCATCTTCGTTATTTTTTGTTGTAATAATATTGACTCTAATGGCCACCCAGATTTGATAGGTATCCACCATAACTTGATCTATTTTAAAAACGACGCAAGCTGGCGAAAACGGCAAGCTCGCAAAATGCGCTCCTCTTTTCAACGAATACGTTAATAGTTTCTGCTTTATTATATTATTTATATTTATTTAAACCTATCTGATGTATTATCCGTCGGTTTCTCTCGTCAAAGACTCACGAATGAAAATACTTTACATTGAAGCATCCTCTCAGCCGTCTTTGGGCCGACGTTGTTGTTTGCTTACTTTTCTCGTTGAAAAAAGATGTTCTTAAAGCGTTGAGCATCTAACGGCGCATGGTGGTCCGTGTTCTGAAGTATAATCATCTTCGAAGTATCAGGTAAATTGACATTTATAGACTCAATATATATAACTTTAGAAAGCAGAGTGCGAAATGTGCCTTGTTTAAGGAAAGAGTATAAAGTGTGATGGATGGATTATCTTCTTCATGCAGTTTTCTTGATCAGTCGTCCGATAACAGCTAATTTTTCATATCTCTTTCAGTCTGTTAACGGTACCTCAACAATTATTACAGCTTGTCGAACGTTTGCTAGTTTTTGAAGAAAGCTCCTAGGTCTTTGCTTGGCGGCACTCAAGCACACTGGAGAAGCCATTGGACCGCACAAGTCTACTTGTATATCAGCAGATTGTTTCGTGCGCCAGAAGTGAGATTGTTTCGTGCGCCAGAAGTGAGATTGTTCCGTGCGCCAGAAGTAAGATTGTTTCGTGCGCCAGAAGTGAGATTGTTTCGTGCGCCAGAGGTGAATCAGGTATAGCCATAGAAATTACAGGTGTTACACTAGCGACCATTATGGTAACGCTGCAGACACGTTTTTAACAGACCTATTTCTTCGTACGCCAGCAAAATATATTTGCGTGCCAGTATTTGATTTCCTAATTGCTTCAATTGTGCATTAAACTTCAGCAAACAAAACTTTGGGAAGAAATCGATAGGCAACAAGAACATGAGTTTCCATCGCAGCGAAAGACATAAATGCTCAAAGACACTAATAGATGTCGACCGATCCCCATATTGCCCATTTGAATTCGCTTGCCTTATGGTCACACTCTGTGGTTCTTAAATGATCGAAATCTTCAAAATTCATTATTCGTCTTACCGTGCCTTTATCGGAGCGCAAGAACCAAAAATCTATAAAGTATAGAAAGCCAAAACCACCATCGTGTTCGCTGCGGAGAGGAATACAATTTATGTATCTTTTCCTCTACCTTGCGCCATTTTTGGGTTTGCGCGAGTTATATGAAGGAGAGCAATCGCATTAATGTGTATTAGACACTTATTGAATCTGAGTGACGATCAAGAAGGAAACAGTGGAAAATAGCCACCGGATAGGACTGAGCAAGGGGCATCTTCTTTTGTATAGAGCCTTTCGATAAGCTCAGTGGATATCGAAGAAGAGTTGCAATGAACGCTGCGATAGAATTATATTTTATTAGTTTTACCACGCGAAATTAATAACATCTATTATAAACCTGAGCACCAGATGCGCTATGAGAATGCGTGAATATAATACCTTAGAAATTCCTGTCACACCTCCAGCCACTGCGAAAACATATTTTATATATATGTGTATATAAAGTTTCGAAAAAATTTGATTTTCAAACATTTATAAAATCACTTGTGGTTAAGCTTTTTCATTTATCATCTTTACTACAAGGTTAAATAGGGTTTCGGAAGTATTTTCTCACAAAAGTTTGCAGCTTTGCTTTTAAGGAAATTTAATCTTACTGTTCCTTTCGTAATCGTAATGTTCCTTTACAACACAGGTGATAATCACCGAATATATATACATATGTATGTCGCCTTATACCTCGTGACTGCATCGTTGACTCGCTTATACTCGGTTCATGAATGATAAATATGAAATAGCTACACAAACGCTGATTTATTTTGGAATTACTACCTGCTTTTCGCCTCGCTTACGCTGGCCTTGACCTTGCCGCAAATATACTAGACGACGCTACTTTTTAATATCATTGAGAATGATGTACTAGATTTTATACTTTTACACGACCTATTGTTCCAAAATAACTCCTAACATTTCTACATATTGTGTGCCGTTCTATTTTTAAAAGGTATGTGAACTTTTTATCTATCACTATGCAAACAGCTGCCTGCGTTTGCTCTCAGACCAAGCAAGAAAACTTTACGATAGTTGAATCTAGTGGATAATATACAAAGTGAAATTCAAGCCGTTTTTAGTCCACTGATGCAAAACTGATGTCAGAATTATTGAATAAACAGTTCGATGCTCGGTGTATTCAAAAATGCCAAAACATTAACATATTTGCCGTGGTACTGGCAGTATCTATTTTGACTAGTAGCTAATGCCTATATTTTGTAAATCTACTGAAACTATAACCTTAACGCTCTTTTCCCAACTATTGAATATCATTGGCTCGTTTGCCGTGCTCAGTTCTACACAAATGTTCTGATATGTTAAGTAATAATTTTGGCCGTAGATAATTTTGTATTAGATATCATCATCTTAGACGAACAAAAACGAGATAAAACCGTTTATAAGTGAGCGACTATATGTGGTAGTCCTCTGGTTGATGATTACCAGACTATCCTACGGGAGCATATATAAAAATAAATATTTCTGATTCCTTGATGTACATTCCAATTATTAAGCCAATGAATAATTTCATATAACGTTTGTTGTCTACTATAATGTAAAAAAATAGTCGTAATACTTATAGTTCACCGTGACGAATGCCTGTCATACGTGACGTTTTTGCACGTCGTTGATCGTTATTGCGTCCATACGCAAAATATGTGACATAAATTCAAATAAAATCGTATTCTGATTTTGATGAGTTTGTTTCAGACAATGGCTCGTAACATCGGTCCATACAATGGTTTGAATTCGACGAATCCTAAACACAGGAATTTTTTGACCGGCAAGTGGGTCATCTACTTGATGAATCAGCATTTTGTATGCCGTCTGTGTGGATATCACTGGTTGGGCACCCTGGTGCCAGAGGTTTATAAAGGGAACTTCCGTTAGTGATGTCTACGACTATGACCTACGGCTCTGCAATAGTTGGCTGTCTTTTATTTTTCAGAATTATCAGTAGTACAGGCTCTTTAATTCCGAGATGTTTTCTTCTCTTAGGCAGGAATAATGTTCAGCCATGCGCGTGGAGAAGAAAAAAAGCCTGTCTTATGTGCTCGTTATAGATTTCACTCGGGCACTACATTCATTGTGATAGTATGCAAACACATAACATCAAAAAGGTGAATCCTACCTTAAGAGCTGTGATCGGTTGGAGGTCCTCGCTTAGCTAGACGACTGAATATAGAGGCGTTACGTTAACATTGGGACCATGTCTTTTGCTTCGAATATATTTTCAAAGTAGGTTGTAGTATTTCGAGGTCGACTGAGGAGTTCGGTTGTGCTGGTCGTGATCTTTTGTAGTCACGCATGAGGTATTTTATTCTAAGAATTATTTTTCCGAAAGTATAGTCTAAGATTTTTTTATCTGAGGTTGGATTCTGAGGAGTCATTTTACTCAAATAAATATGCCTTTCACTCCAAGGTACTCGAAAGCTATACCAAAAATAACGTTAGAGAGGAGTGGCCTTACGTATCATCCAGGAGTATAGGAGGCAGTGGTAGGACGGGCGTCCACGGTTACAAGACTATAAGAAGGAGAGGTTACGAAAGGTGAAAAAAGGAAGGAAAAAGACTGAGCAGAAAACGACTTTTTAGACTGGCACGAGGAATGGACAGCTATAGGGCCTGAGAAGCTCGACTGCAAGTCGCCATGCGGGGTATAAAGGCGTGATTGAAACGTCCGGAAAGAGACAGATTATTTTTTGATCCAAGCTCTGGTAAAACATTGGAATTTTCTGCACCAGATCAGCAGGGCATTGTCATACTGATTCGTTTTCACTAAGGAGGAGCAGGGTGACGATGCCGTCAATGCATTCTTGCTTTATTCTGCCTTTGGTTAAGCATGCAGAATAACAAGCGTATAAAAAGTCGATAGAAATATGAACAGGAGAAAGTATCTACAAATCAAAAGGCCTTCCGTGCTATCTGGTTCGTCGATTGCATATGCTCGTTAACGTTAAGCTAAATAGTTATAGCCGCGGCAGCTCGCTCTGTCTTTTCCGTAACTAAATTGTAATACCTGAAGTGTCTTATATTCTTATGTGTAGCAATACACTGACCTCAGCATTTGCAAAATGCAGTTCCGGAGCTTTTTTAATTTATTTAATTGAATTACGAAGAAAGGTCGTTTTGGGCAGCTTGAAAGAAGCAGATTAACGATACCGTTGTTGACAAAGACGTTGCCTCAATCGTTTAAAATCACAAGATTCAGGACAAAGCTTTGGAGAAACAGTTGGGGTAAGGTTTTTCATAAGGAGAGGGGCATTTTGGGATAGTTACGGTTAATGAATCCGGCTGGCAGTCTCCACACCTGCTAACAAATCTAATACTGTTTAATATAGATCTAGGAATATAGATCTAAACTTCCAACACTTGCCATAGTGTTGAAAATTCAGCATGATCTGGTAGGGGGACCCACACTGTTAGCCCAAATTACTCAGAGGGAATTGTTGAGTGCTTCCCTACGCTTAAACCTTCAATAGGATACCTTCGATAGGAATCTCGTATTTTGAATTTTATTCTCGCATTGATAAAATTTTGCCACGAAATAAATATAAGCATACTATCGCACGATGCCATCCATGATATAATGAAATTACTTTTGCCTATTATGTAATGAAAATCTTAATTTATGATTTCCCGGACGATGCAATTTGAATATCGTACCATTTTAGATTATTCTTCGGAAACATCTAAAAATATTAATGGAGAGTTGGGAACCTACCTAGGCTTCTTGTTGGAAATGTCAACTGACCCTTAGGCGTGAACCGCCGTTTTGAACAGATGAGTCAATATGTATTAAATTTTAGAGGTATCTGTGTAGTCAAACGGCTTCGATAACTGTGAGGCAGGTTTAGGAGCTTGAATGCTATCATAAGGTTTGCAGAGTTGGAAGTGTTGGCTGGGACATATAAACAAATAGTCGTAAGGGCTTAAATAAGATGGTTAGCATCTATAAAAATGCTTTTCTCTCATTTCAGAGTACCAGTAGGATCACATCCGGAGAGCGGGACAAAAAAGTTGCCAAGAACATTCCCATCACGAAAAAGGCGTACAAACCTTCTAGTGCTTTAAAACGCAATCGACCTTAGGTAGCCGATTTGATGGATCGCGCTAATGCAGGAGCTTCTCGAGCGGCTCAGGCCCGTATTTTAATTATCGGGGCAGGTGTAGCAGGGCTATCTGTGGCAGCCGAGTTAAGTCGTCGCGGTCACCAAAATGTTAAGGTTTGATTCTATTTTCAACTGAATCTTTATATATATATATATATATATATATATAT
>MNPL01026353.1:39077-49113 GCA_002081605.1 Tropilaelaps mercedesae
GATCGGAACATAAGTTTTAGGATATGGTTGTCATGCATCCTGATGGCGTATGTAATCGTGAAGTCCGATTAATGTGGATTGCCCATTTGGACTGACTTTGAAATTATCGTAAATTGAAGATTACCGCTTTTGACGTCATTGGTTTTGAAGCAAGGAACGCAAGGAAAACAAGGAAACGTGCATCGCCTATCCGGTGGCACTCTAATGCACTTCTAATGTATAAGCGATAAATATGCATTGAGCTTTAATAACTAAATATAGACAGAATATAAATACTCTGTGGTAGGCAAAATATCTACCGTAGCTTCGAATTCGCTCTTCTTTAACGCACAATATAAAACAAGGGTACTTGTTACGTATTTACAACATTTGCTGATGTCTATGAGTCTAAGCTAATTAACTACATGAAACGTAATTTCATCTGGTTTCTACCACTACGTCTCAACTACATGCGCCAAACGTGTATTTTTCGACAGCTATTTAAATTATTAAAATCGTCTCTGATGCAATGTGTGCCAGGTGTTCGAGGCTCGGTCTAGATTAGGAGGACGAATTCACACCTTTACCCCAGACAATGCTCAGGGTCACAATAAAAACGCTAGTTCCACTTGCCCTAGCGCTGATGCGATCTCTGAAGACAGACATGTGGTGCCGTTTCAACCGTTATCGTCGAATATTGATGCAGGTAAGTTGCGACTCATATCAGTTTCCAATTTTCTTTCCAATGATTTCGCGTTTATTTTCTTAAAATATTGAATTTTCTCGCAAAGTTACCTGGCAGATTATTCGTTCAGTACATCCTCTAGTCAGTTATGAGAATTGCATTCAGTAGTATTCAGATCTACCTATGCTCAAGAAATAGACAAATCAAATGACATATCAGGGCAGTGAGGACAGGATTAGCAGTTACACTAGAATAGACGCATTTTCTTTCGGATAGTAAACTTGTACTGGTGCGAATGACGAATGTTTTAAAGATGTTCTTTCATATTAATCTTAATGAAGGCGTGATCTAATTAAATCGTATTTGTACCACAAAAAATCATGTGATCAAGCAGGTTGTAACGTATAGTAAATGCAACGCCTGATATTTAACCATGGGAGGAGCTTCCCCATGAAGTGGAAATTTTGTTTATTCACGTTTTCATTGTGATTAAAACGTGTTTAAGACTTCGAAAAGAGTAATTTTACGATTTTCTGTATGATTGTCGAACATCTCATCGGATAGCATCTCACATCTCCAATGAGTCCCTTACTGCAGACATCCATACTGGTCATTCAGCTTCTTTCATCCTCGATAATGGTTTTTAGGGGTTGTTGCTTCCGCCTTGGATCGTATTTTTGTGTATCTCCTGTTTCACTCTACTATTTCAATATTAAAAATACATTATTTCGCATTTTGCATGTAAGGAAACCATGGTCATTGGTGTACACACATAACGATACGCACGGCGTATATACAATTTTTTTAGGTTAAAATGTGTTTTTTTGATCAGAATTGCTCGAAAGAACAATAAGAAATACTCTTCCAAAAATGTTTAACTACAGCATTAACCTACTTAGTCTCTCAAAGACTACAGCATCAATCCCAACAATTACTTAGTCATCAGACATATAGCGAGGCCGTGGCGAGTCACACTGGTGGGGTGGGGCCACAGGGTACCATCATGTTTAGTGAAGCCGCACCACAAGGTGTTTCGTGCGTGATGTATTTGGTTGCTAAGGAATGTCCGATCCGTCTTTTTTGTGTGCCCGAAAGGTCCACGCCATTTTTGGGGTTTCGGACAAGTTCGTGTCGTTCGTGCCATTTCTTAGGAACCTGCTTAAATTTTGCCCAGTTAAAGGTTTGCGTTTGTCCCGATGAGCAAATTCTTGAAGACTGGGAAAAGTACGTCTTATCCATGACAGCTTTCAAAAATAATAGAGTTTTCCCTATGATATGAAACAGTGGTTTCTATAGTTTTCCTAGTTGTATGATTTATTTGAAAATAGCTGACATGACTGCACTTGGAAGAGTTTAGTTACTTTAAACTTTATCTTATTTCACTCGACAACACCATCACTAACATCAGCAACCAAGTATCACTGAATCAGAACAGACGATGGTCGGAATTTTCCGGTCAATGTGAAAGGCGGAATAAAGACCGCATTTGATCTTAAAACTAACTGTACATCGGTGCGAGGCCACCAGGCGGACTCGACAGCATGATGGCGAACGCTTAACGCGCCTTTGGATTAATAACGAATTGCGAATGACAAAAAATGTTTTAACTAATCACAGTGTTCACCATAGTGTGCGCCTGAAGGTGAACGCACAACCCAGGAACTCCCAAACATAGCCAAAACGGATTCTATGTTCTTAAACCCTCCGTGTGTAATTACGTTAGACTTCTGTGCATATAATCTAAATTGCTGAAGGGAACCATCGCGTTGTTTCCTTTGTGCTTGTGCTCTTGGCAATTCCGGTGATTTTTATGGTCTGTGCATATCTGCTTTGCTCCCAGGAGCGACAAAAACCAATTACAGTGGTCGAGACATTGCCGCTGGAGGCGCTGGTAAGCACTAATGATGAAAACGATTAATTGTCCACTCTTTTCGAGATCCCGCTTTGGAGGGTCTTCTCACCAAAGATCCGCAGAATTTTTACCTATAAGCACTGGGGCGTGACATAGGGCCACGCACTTGATCGTGACTCAGTAGCCAAGAAGGGTCGCAACCGGCCCTTTGATTTATATACAAAGAACATAACTAACGATAGGCTGTTATACCCAAGTACAGTCCCACGACTTTTTTATCCTTCCTTATTTTGTTATTCTTGCAGTGCCCTTTACGTAAATTTTTACAATTTATTTCGCTCCCAAATGAAGTTTATTCTTTTTATTTGTACCGAGAGAGTACCACATTATCCGTTATTATATATATCAATTAACAGAATCTATTTATGCTAAATAAGAGAAAAGTATTTACTTTTGCTATATATAACCTGGAATCTTTCATAGACTTTAAATGAGCATCCGCATAGATCTTTTTGTGAGTACCACAATGGAAAGATAAGCAATGAAGAGACTTTTAGTGATCATAGATATATAAAATTTACAGTCGAAGGTGATGTCTCACAAAGAACTTCAGCTTTGCCGATCTAGGGGACGACGTGAAAGAAGACCAGCTAAGCAGGTTTTCATGGACGGATTGTACGGCAGCTCCTAAGCGCTCTAGCTTGCACAAGGGCAGATACTCGCCAAGGTACTGGTGGAACGACATCATGGAAACCTGTGTGGCGGCGCAGTTCATCGCAAATTCAGCAAATACAGAAGCTGGTTGTGGAGGCGAAACCGCTTTAACATCCTATAAATACCGGGTTTTTCAGTCCCTGGTTAGATTACCCACGAGGGTTGCTTTTCATTCTTTATAGAATCAGGCTAACCTAGTTTTAATGTCCAAGCTCGGTATCAAAAAAAATCCGTTGACACGTCGTCCAATATGCTTCCTAACCATACTCTTAATCCACATGGAGAGCATCATTGTCAACAAACTACACAACGAGCTTGAGGCAAACAAAGCTCTTTTAGATGCACAGTACGGCTTTCGCAGAGAAATAGGCACGCTGGTCGGAGTCCAAAAAAAAGTCTTGACGCGCGAACGTCGAGCGCACGGATTATGCCGGCGACTTGCCGCTTCTAGTAATGGCTCGGACATGGAAGGAACAAAAGACAAGGTCGAACAAATTTCGGTAGTCTGTTGTCTAGTGGATGAAGGTCCACCGCCTTGACTTTGCAGCAGACGAATACGAAGCCATACATTTGGTGGGCTGAACGAGCTAAAAGAACATGAGGCTTTTGATCAATTTACGCAAGCGGTCAAATAGAGGAGTCTCTCGCGGTCCGATTCGACAATGTCCAAAGTACATAATATCATTTACTGGGTGAGGTACTTTAAGGCGAATCGAAAGGAGAAAATCCTAGAAAACCTATGGCACGCCAGTATTCTAAATAGATATCAACTTGTTGAAGCAAACTAAACCAAAGTTTATCACATTTGTGAGCCCAACTCCACATTTGCTCGCAAAATGTTTTACAGCAAAAACAACCGCATAATATTTCAGACTCAGCTTGCATTGAGTCCCTTTCGATACATAAACTACATGACGGTTTATTTTATTTACTCGTTTCCACACTAGGGGAATAGCGAAGATAGCTTAATTTGTCTTTTTATTTTTTTCGAATTTCGATAAGGGTATAATGTGATCCAATTTCTGAATGACCGAACGTCTTCCTAATTCTTTCCTAATTACAATCACAAATTGTGTTATATTTGTACTTTGTGCACAGCTGGTTATTGAATAAGCTTAAGTTTTTTCTCAGCAGGTATGATTTGTGCATCAGTACGCGCTTGCAAAGATAATCCCGTAATCGAGCTGGGTGCTCAATGGATTCACGGTCAACAAGGCAATTCTGTTTTCGAAGCTTGCTATAATGAAATTGAGAAATCAGATGGTTTGCATGACTTACTGGACCTAGCGGCCCCGACTCTCTTCGATAGATTTTACTATTGGCACCAACTCTCTGACGATCAAAATGGTAAGGACTAAAAACAATCTAGACTCGAATGTTAAGGTTTCAAATGACTGAAAACGAAGGGTCATAGTCACTGCAGTGATCGAGAATTTATATATACTCCCATATTTATGCCCATGGTGACAGCAATTGTAAATAGGAATAAGAGCGAATCTGGAGGGTTCATTTTTTTTAAATTCTTACAGAACCTTTCAAAACCCTTCTATAGCATATATACAGGCGACAGTAGGATCCGAAGAAATAAGGGTTAATAGCTACTGAACTGACGAGAGGTTCATATATCGCTTCATATTTTTTATGTGATGAATGGAACTAAAGAGTAAATTTCTAGGGCTTACTGTCCTTTACAATCACACTTTCACTTCAACACATTTCATGATTTCACAATCAACTTTCAAAAAAGTATATATAAAGAATCCTATACATTTCATCTCAAACAGGGGACATTGGGATCCCTATAAATGACTTCAAAACACGACATCATTTCTACGTAAAATCCTAGGTGGGGTCGATACAGTTTTGCGCAACCAGATTCTATGTTAAGGAAAAGATTATAATCTATTAATTTTTTTGGAAACTTAGTATGTTCACCGCGTTTCTACTTGCTAAGCGAAAACGTTGACCAAGGAGTCGAAGTAGTTAATGAGATGGTTAAACATTGCCAGAAGTGCCAATCTCTGGTTTGCCTTACATCAGGTGATTCGAAGAGATTAACTGATATGTGATAGCCATGTACTGGTGGCTCAATTATTTAAAGGAATGTGCATGAGTACCAGCGTATGATGGTTCTTTATAAAAAAAAGCAAAAACACGTAGGTAATGGAAATTTACAAACATTGTACCTTTAGGTTACAAAATTAGTTTAACGCCAATTCTTGCCCCATTCTGTAACTACAGTGCACAGAATATTAATACTACCGTAATTTAAAACCTCAGCATCTCAGAAACAAACTAAAAAAATTTCCATGGTCAATCTTGGATCTATAGCTAGGATCACTCTTATTCTATCTTCCACCTAAAATTTAGCGTTCTATCCCGAACCGTTTTATGCTAAAGTTAGCGTCAAAGTATAACACCCCTTCCCTGCGATAGGATCGCTCTTGTCGAAGCATGTAAGGCAAGACGTCCCGCAGCGTCGTGGCTGCTTTTCCCTTGACTACTGTCAATTTGCTTTCCCTCTTTCGCCTTCAGCCACAAGGCGGGAATGTGCGGCAATTCCTGGAAACTGCAGGGTATAGAAAAAGAATCTCAGATAGGGTTCTTTCTTTCACTGCCTTAAATGACAAAAGAGCGACTCGTCTTATACAACTTGTCAATTAAGGGAACTTCCTAGGAAGCGCAAAGATCAGCTTCCGGAACCCTACGGTTTCAGTCAAATCTACTCCTGATAGAACCCCTCTGGATGATTTGTGCTTTGCGAGATATTCGCACGTAGCCCCTACCCCAAACCGAGAATGCATAACACAAAACAGACGGTAGCAATATTGGATATATTAGAGTCATGCCTTCAAGCAAAATCCCAACTTGCCTGGATCTGCAACGTGCACACAGTATTGATAGTATTGACAGTATTGATAACTGAGCTTGCCAGTTCATTGCCTTATTGAGGACCCCAACGTTCGGCAAGCAGGCGAAATAAAACAAGCTTTATTTTATTTTCATTCAAGGTCAAACCAATGGACTTTCTTTCGTCAATCAATGGACAAGTTTTTGATGTCCAGTTCAGTATACTCCAGAGCGGTCCGAATACAATTGAATGAGCCTGATGGGTTCAAGAGACACGTTAACAAGGTATCGTCTGCGTAGCCAAAACTTTAAGGAGAGCTCCGAGCTTTGAAGTGTTTCAGTGCTGATACGTCTAGTAAATTTAATTACTAACTTTAACCGCCTGCTTTCTCCCAGAGAGATGTGACCTAAGTCAATCTATTGAATTGGAAATTGATCCCCCATTTAGCCACAATATCCTCAAAAACCATCAAAACCTTGACGGCAATCGCTCATATAGCCTGACAAAGGTAGCAGCAACCTGTCAAATTGATACAGGTTGTGCTCAAGTTCGTTTTTTATGTCAAGGAGGCCCACCGTAGTAGATTCAATAGCCGTAAAGTGTTTGCTGAGTCCTTTAGCAATTATTCGAGTACTTCGAAGTTATCATAAGGAATCGAGGTCGAGCACAAATGGCGGCACAAAATCTGAATTTACCTCTACTGCAGGATGCATTAAGAGTTTCCATGAAATGTGTAACACTAAGTTCGAAAAACGGTTTTTATAAGATGACATCCTGGCGAGTCCAAAGGCCTGTTTGTATTATTGAAAAGCGCAGTGATATGCCACCTTACATCGTGCTGAGGCGTATTAGTAATTTTATTTTTAAAAATTATGGATAGTACGCTCAACTCATCGAAGGCCCGGAGTAACTTCAAAGATACTTGAGCTGGGGTTTAAACCCATCCTTAAGCAAGCGCGTAGCAACTGTTGTTTTGACCGTACAGTAATTTTCGGAAAGCCTCAAACGCTGTCGTGTATTAACTAGTTAATGCTTCGAACTCGATCAGTATACCATTCAACGGAGGTTCTGTCATGCCGCCGAGAGAAATGAAGAGCCTCAGGTAAAGAGGCAAGACAACGGGACAACGGACAACGGGTCCCAAAAAACGGGGTCGACTAAACCTTACCGGTTATTTCTACTAATCGTTTACAACCTACCACAGCGATGCGATTAATACACGTTTGTGACGATGAGCGTGTAATTTTGTCAAGTGAGTGATGAAAGTCTTGGAGGGAGACAAAAGCCATATATTCTTAATGGACGTCTGCTTAGAAGGTGTACATTCAAGTCGCCTGACAAACAAAGGATGATAGAACTCGAGGGAAACAGTTTGCCCAGAAGATACAGTAGAGGGTTCCAACAGAAGAAACGGCTGGAGTAGAAACCAATGGGAATCCTTTAAACTTGGAATGCTTCCTTGCTTGAGCATACTATCCACAGTCGAATTGCTTTCACTGTGCATAGTACCGCACAGCAAGGCTACAAAAAGCTGCCTACGCCGCCAATGCGCGTTCGGGGCGTCGGCGATGACCATTTTCATTACAGAAGCATATATTTTGCTTCGGGCTGCCGCAGAGTTGTCCTAATCTTCAAAGTTCTCCGCTAGTGCAGGTAGTGGAGTTTTTACCACCTTGGCTTTTGTAAGGTGAGGCTTTATGGTCTACTTTTCGCCACTTATATGAAACGGTCGGGAGTACATGTACATGGCGAGGTCTGTGGGACTTACATACTAAAAACATTGCTATAAAAGGAAGTTTTGCAGATTGAAGAATATTATGTTTGTGATAGTTATGAAGAGTATACCTCACACTATTTTCTTAGCGTCTTCTTCCTAATCGCAACCATTTTAGAAACATTCAGAGCTAGCAAACCATTCTTCGGTGATCCCCTTATACAATTTCTCTCGATCAGCTAAGGTAACAGATAAGGCGTATAACTTAAGACCGCAGTTACAACATAATTTTATAACCGCCTTGGATAATTCTATGCGGTTCAATGTATGTACACTGAAGAGAAATGGGCCCGTGTAGGAGCCCTAAGGCACTCTCGAAGGCAGGCGTACAAAAATTTACAAGCTGACGAATTTCTTTGCGTCCTTAATATAATTCTATTCTTAACCCGTAAGCGACAAAAATTCTCTAACAGCGAAATGTGGCTTACCCGGTTGAAGGCTTTTGAAAAGCCGTATTTCCCACAAAATCGGACATAATGGTCTAATAGGAATATTTTGAAGGAAATTAAGGCAAATATTGTAAAAAAAACCTACGGAGTGAAGTGAATTCGCATCCATTAGGATCACGCGGTAGCTGACGAAGTGAAACGTTTCGAAAAACGTGCGGTTTTCGATATTGATATTTTAAGAGGTGCTCTAGCGATAGCTTGAAGGCTAAAGCGAAGATGTTTATATACGTGTAAAAACATAAGCTCAAAAGAAAAAAACAAAAGTGTGAAATGAGTGCGGCATTGAGTAAAATATCGGCCATAGTGTTCGTTGTGTTATTGAGTGAGATCGTATTACAAAGGTTATCCACACTAAAACCATAGGAAAGTATATCGAAATTTTCAATTTGTCATCATATCTCATTTTTGTCAGTTCAAGCTATTTACGTCGCGTTTAGTTACAATGATGGATCAATCATGTTCGGTTTTCAGAGACAACTGAGAGCCAGCACATCAGATTTTATTAGAAATGTCTTTAACGCTTTCAATGTTGCGTCACGCTCCCAAGCATACTCCCTTCAATTCCTTTTTTAAGGCTACTTCGCATAGTTTAGAACAATTAATATACGATATATAGATGTTCAGGTGAAATACAAAAGAATAGAGTTCATGTTCATACCAACTAGTCTGAACTTTGTGTGTGTGTATATCTATTGTATTGTTACTTATTTTTAATTTCAGAGTACATGAGGAACCTCAACAAGGTTTTTGTGGAATTTCGTGACGAATGTGGAGCCCTATCTAGCGTAAGTCGCTATGACAGTAATTACTATTACTAATAATGCTATTATATATTCCAATAATTGCCTCTAATTTATACATTAAAATGAGTGTGCCAATTCTAAGGTAACTCTTTCCCAAAGTAGATTAGAGCGAACATAGTTTATTTTATGTATTATTATTATTTCGAATATATATTAAAGAAGGTAACAAGGAAGGTTTTTGTATAAAAGCGCACCGCTTTTCCTAGCTCCGACTTTTCAGTCTACTGTATCTGTAACTCAAGACTAATACATTACATGCCAACGATGAATAGCAATCAAGTGCGCAGAATTTCCAGATTTACAGCATATCTGTCAAACCAGCTATTCTGCAAAGTTCTGCAGAGTTAGGGGCGTGAAACGGAAGCAATTATTAGATAGCTCAAATTAATTTTCCACAATAAAAAATGAAGCTACTGTGGGATAAGCATGCTAGCATGTTTGAAACGATATAAAATCAGTTCCAAATGATAAGTTTCCTGGTTCGAGGTTTTAGTAAATAGAATTCACACAGAATTGGGGCAAATAGCTTTAGTCGCCATGCCCATTTTCTATGATGAATTTCGCGCTTATAAAAAACAGGGTAGTATTAAACAGACAACTCAAGCCAATTCCCAAAAAGCTCTAACGCAGCCACCCATGCGCATTAGCGCATGAGAAGACATTGTTTAAGCAACAAGCGTTACAACATGACTGGTGGGAATATCAACTGCAACTTCTTGTACACATTGGAGAACTGGAACTTTCATTTATTCAATCTAGTGTCGCTTCTTCGAATGGATAGAGAGGCCGTTGAACAGAAGATAAAAACGTTCCGCTGAGATCTTAAACATTCATAGAAACAAGCGTGGTGAAAATACCTAATTATTTTCATATACCTGTTCTGCATAGATTTGAGCCAGCCAGTGCGCTCCCTGTCATTGGCGTATAAT
>MNPL01026353.1:52619-73181 GCA_002081605.1 Tropilaelaps mercedesae
TGTCACGGTGAGAGTTTGTTGTTGTTTGTCTGGTCGTGGCTCCCATTGAGAGCTGTCTTGAACGCAGACCGTTTTGATATGTGCTGGATAAGGTTAATGGCTGAGTAGAATAGACGGAAGCTTGAGTGAAGCCAAAAAGTTACACGTTGGCTGAAATAATTCCTAGAGGTGAGCGAAACCCTCAACGGTTTTGAGATTTAATTAGGTTAGAGACTAGTGCCGCTATCGGTGTTGCAAAACTGGGCTAAATGCGACGCAACAAACGCCATGTTCTCTTTGGCGTACCTTAAGAATGTATTGTTACGAATTTTATATACAGCTTGATTCAATTCTCCTCGTCTGTTTTTATATAAATTGCTCAGGCTTGGTCTTTTAATTTTATTTTTGTTGAAAAGTTAAGTTTTCATAATCAATTTGAAACCTAGCAAATATTTTTCGTTTCTTTTGTGATGGCAGAATATTATCGTGTGTTTGAAGCACTGCAATGCACCGCACCGTAGTTAGTTTAAAAAAAGTAAACTTTTTCAGAGCTGACCGCCAAACAACATTGACGTTCACAGTATTGCTTTCGCAGAATGTGCTATAGATGTGTATGTATCCGAAGATACATGCGTTTTAAGAACTTACTGTGTCTCAGCTGTACTTAAATCAGTCACCTTCAAAGTTTTAGGCTGGCGATCCACTTACACTGAGGTATTGTTATACCTCAATTCGCCTTTGCAGTCTGAAAATTTAAGCATGTGTGACACTATGCGAACTTTTAATCGAAGGAAAAGAACCTCAGTGACGTTGTTTGTATGGTTATTAGGCTTGCCACGAAAATCAAATTACCTTCAAAAATGTTTGCTTTACACATTCATCTTCAATCGCACCTTTTATCGGTGTCCAACGACAGATAATAGAAGGGGGATGGCTGTCCAGGGACTTTCATGCGATTAAGGTACTTTTCTAACGCGTCTAATTTTCTAAGTAATGTACTGCATTTTTATCAATTTAAGGACTACATTCGCGGCGATGGGAAGCACGAGGTTGCTCCTTCGATTTACGAATTTCTCGAAGTTCGGTTCAGGGAGCTTCTTAAACGAGAAATCGATCCCGGCAAAAAAAAGGTAAACATTAAAAAATGTAATAATTTTCCTTCAAATATGGTCAAGCATGGTTTACTCCAGATTTGTTAAAGAAATGTAATTTTATTCTGTTATTTACACCCACCATCTCTAAAGTCGAATAAATTACATCTGCGGTTATTGTCATAAGAGTCGCTCGAGTCACTAACTGCAATTCAAGCTGAGGAGGTCTAACACAGCCTCCATTGAGTAAAATCAGTGATTTTTCAAGATTTATTTTCAAGATTTACCGCCAGAAATGAATTCATCTCGCCACCATCAACCTCATTCAAGCCGACTTAGTCCTTCAAGAGCCGCTTGCGGATTGTGGGTGTTGGATATAAATCTTTAATTTCCACGTTTCTGAGAGATATTGGAAGTTTCGTCACCGTTGTGTTTTTATGGCGAAGTATCTCTTCATTTAATTATCAGAGATTGAATAAGAAAGAATAAATTAGGACACCTGGCATTATGCCATTCGATTATGCTTATGTTACAGCTTCTAGAAATATACGTAACCAATAGTACACTTTAATTGAATAGCTATACATTTCCGCAATGCCTTCAGCGCCTCTGCAATACCGAGGCTGACGTCAGTCACATAACTCTGTTGTATAATATTACAAAATGTTACTTTATTTAACGATTAGATGGTGTTTACAATATACAATACATGTTATTATATGACACAATTTGCCTCATTGCTACCGTGCTTGAAAATAATTTTCTTGACTTGCAATTTATCACATTGTTAGGTTATTCTTCTTCTCTGTGGAAGCTCCAGCATTCGGCCCGCTAACCTATCCCTTCCTCCTGGTAATGCTATAAATATTACAGAATTCGTTCAATACTTCTTTACTTAAAGTGCACCTAGAAGAGGAAAATATATACATTTTCCTCTTCTAGGTGCGCTTTCTGAGTTTGTTCCTCACCGCCGGGAGCTAAAGGTTCCATTTATACACTGGGCGCCTACATACGTCTAATTTTAGTCCTGCGAAGAAGCTTACACTGCATTTCTTCAAGTAACTCCAAATTGCTTCTCTTCATCAAATTTTGAATAAGAGAAACTAGTTTTTGGAGAGTAATTAAATTGAAATAGTCCGACGGTGGCCTTGGTTAAAAGACACACATTTCCCAAAAGCAAAGCAGCGAATTTCTTTGTATTGCTGATTTGACATGTTCATTAAACATTGAGTTTATTGAGAACCTAACCACCAGACTTTGTCGGTCCCAATTTAGCCAAATTGGCTTGATTTGTCTTATATCAATATTTCGGGTATTCGCACCCGAAATGCAAGATATTACACTTGTGCGTAGAGAGGTGCAGTCTTTTATCACCCGACCACTTCGTCAAGCCGTTTGCAACACTAAATGATTTTCGGCTGTCCTCTGCGTGATGAAGCATTGCACTGGTTGTTTCAGAATGTCCTGTATCAAATTAATCAAAACGAAGAGAACGATGTAGTAAAGAAAGTCCATTAGTGCCCTCCGGTACTGAATTTCCCTGAACCCTTAGGTAGCTGATACACAGTAATCCGAAATCCGATTTGCTATATTTGACCCAATATCTTGGCTGGTAGGGCGGATAGGATAGTTTCGTTCAGCATGGCTTCAAAAGCATTTTTTAAGTCAGCATATACCACATTTACCTCCGTGCCTTCTTAATATGACTGCTTGTTTCTCAGCATTGGCAACGATAGGCTTACAGATACACCGTTTCAGTCTCTCAAAAGTAATGGTAAGTACAATTTTGTTTGTCAATACGGCCTTGTTTGTCACGGCGCATTATTCTCCTCAGTTGTGGCCTGACGGAATGCATGCCGCTCTATAGTTTTCGAGTAGCGTATTTCCTGCGGTGATTATTTTTATTTTTATTTATTATAAGCAAAACCTGACGCTGTTTATCAAAATATGCCGTTGAGAGCTACTTAAGCTTAAGGTTTCATATGAAGGACCATGTTGTAGACATCTTCCAATAAATCAACGTCGCTTACGTAAACCGCACCCTCAGAATAGAACACAGGCCATCTCGATTCCCTTGCAGGTGCAATACGTCTACCCGAAATTACGCATATGCGGTCGACATTCTACGAACCTTACCGGCCTTTCCGACTTGTTTTTTTTTAAAGATGAGTCTCAGGCGGCAGTTCAGGCGACATCCTGAATCTGGCGTAGGCTTGTCCAAGTAACGAGTTTTAAAAAAACATTTTTTTGGTGAGCATAGTGTGCAAGGACTAAACTCGTCACTGTTACCCGTAAAACGTGTGGATTCCTATCTTTTCTAAACAGATTGTACAGTCGGCAACTGTGACATCGTCATTTTATTACACTTTAGAAGCATATATGTCATCGATGATATGGCCAAGGCAAATGGAAACATCACTTTAATTGCAGATTCGTTGACTATATAGCGTGCGTTGAAGTAGAAGCATTCGGTGTGTTGCGAACATTTCGTTGCTAAATTATGCCTATCAATAACTTCATCTTTGTTCGGCGAGTCTCTGCATCATATTACTTGATGGCTTCCTTCCATTTACTTACCGCTTAGTGGTTAATGCCACTTAGCGCCGCAAATAGCTCTTTTCAAATATTTACGTAGACGGAGGCGATATTAGTTGCTATCACTGTCCAATTTTCTACTTCCAAGCATTTTCCCTCACCTGGTGTGTTCCGCGTCGCTCTATACAGCTGCCCACATAGACATGGTAGAACGTTGGCTGGATTCTTCTCTGATTGGCTGTACTCTGTCTGTCTGTAGTTATCGCTTGTTGCAGCTGCCATAAATAATATAGTAAGTCACTGGAAGGATTGGTCATTTGCTCACTTTGCGCTTATGGGGTGTGGGCAACCTAGTCACACTATCGATACACAATGGCGTAGGTGTCATGTTACTCGGTCCTATTAAATTTCTCCACTGCAGAAAACACATGGATTAATTTGACACAAATTTAATCGCCTATTAACCAGCTCTTTCAATTAACGGCTTCACACTAATCCAACCTTGGAGAAATTTATGAAAACTACGAAGCAGTCTTACACGCAATCGTTTGATCGTTGAGTGGTTAACCAATTTCTCAGTGAAAATATCTCGGATAAAGGAAATCAGGAATAAACTCACTCACAGGCGGTGGCCAAAGGTTAATTGTTAGTTCCATGTGAAGAGTGCCGCTGTAGCCTTTCCACTTGAGTTTCTCACTATCGAGACAAATTATGAAGAGCGGTTCCACATTTCAACTTGTAAGAAAAAACAATTTGAAGCCTTTTGGAAGCATTGCTTTCCATGCTAATCCCTTTGATACTGGGTGTCCGTCCAATGGAAAATTGATTAAAAAATATTATAGGAGACGGTAAAAGGGTTGCTGGATCTTTTGGCCATCATAACAAAGCTCAAAAAATCCACGAACACAGCAGGGAATTACAAAAGAAGAAGAAAGAAAAACTCAGGCAAAATTAAGTCGCCTCGCGATTTCAAGCGCAATCGTTACAATACCTCACTAGGAATGTTTATTTGGCATTAAGGACGCCCAACGCAAATTTTCCGAGTTTCTCGCGTCAGTATCGAAACAGAACATTTGTTTCGCGATGGCAAGAACGCCAGCCAAACATAGGCAACTGCAGTCTTGACGAGAGTGTCTCAACTGCTCACCTCAATCATCTGACGAAGACGTGTCATACGAAGCAGGGTAATTGTTTTGTCATAGGCGAGGCATTACACCATTATGTACGCTACAAACATTAAAAACTGGCACACGGCCAAACTTGAATATACAATTTATTCAGCCAAGGACAATCAAGGTAGCAAACCCTATGGCACCGTTTCGCGCCGGGATCGCGTATACATCACAGCAAAAAACAATAGTATGACTCATTGTATTTTGCTCCATTCGAAGGCTCAGAAACTTCTCGCATCCCCGAAAGATTATAGAAATTTTAGGTTTGTAGTCAAAAGATTAGGTTTGTAACACGCTATACGATAAAAGGCTGCATCTACAAAAAACCCAGGGTCGTTTTAAGATAATCTCATAGAGCAGATCAAGAGCACTCCAGACCCGAAACTCCGTTGATAAAAGGGTCTTGACATCCAATGTATTACAAAAAGCAATTTTCAGTCACGGACGTACGTAAGATCTATAATCATAGACCGCTTTAAGCATCTATAAGATCACTAAAAACTTGTGGAGAACGACGGGATATAGGAAATTTGATAGCCACTAACACAATGTTTGATTGGTTTCTTCATGGGTGGAATAGTGAGAACCTTTAAATGCAAAGACCACAATCCACTTTTCGCACTTCTTTCACACCAAAGTACAGCAACGCGGTAGGGACCAACCGCGATTTCAGTGCTTCAGCACAGTCTATTAAAAGTCTGTTCGTAAACTGGTTTCTCGCACGTTTGTGAACAGTCCCTTTTTTCCCTGTTTTATCGGATAACAAGCATAGTGATTCAGAGAATCGCAAAGAAGACGGATTTGTCCCGTCCTCCAACGCCGAGCTGGAATTCTTTCGATAAAACGGTGACATATTGCCAGACAGCCACCACGTTGTTATCCCTTTTCGAAGACTACATCAGAACCATAAAACGAAGCTTAATGAGATCCAGGTCGTCTTATGAGTTAAGCTCAGTGACGTGGTGCATTCGCGTACGCCTTGCAACCTGAGAAAGCAGGCAGGTGCACGAATTCGATCTTTGCCGTTGAACATTTACATTATAAATGTACTGCGAAGTAATACAAAAAGTGCTACCGTGGACGTTAAATGCTGGCTATGATCAGCCCTAAAAATGTTTAGGTTGTCTCACTAATGTCTGTTTTACAGGCGAAGAGCACGAGTGTTCAGCAATTTTGTCGCGCCTCGTAAACATAATGGGGAGCTGTAATTTAATAGACGCATCAGAGACATAGCCAACAATCGCTCGTAGAACGCTTCACCCATTCAAAGGTGCTTGAACCACCATTCGCATCAGATGCAGTCAAGTTTCCGGCCCAAATCAAACTTTATTAACTTAATTCAATTTTGTGGTATGCTAACATGTCTGTCTTAGGATAAATCAAGTATGAGGCAAATAAATAGAAAACATATTAGCGAATAGAATCAAGGAAATACAGGCCCTTTTAAGTAATATTATAATAAATAATAAATAATAATAAATAATAATCAATAGTAATAAATAATAATCAATAATAATAAATAATAATAAATTTATTCAGCAGATAACCTGGCAAACCGATTGAGTTGTGACTGTTCACTTACCTAACATGATAAACGAGGTCTCTGCTTAAGCGGACTGCCGTAATACATTAAGCTAGGGATTTCACAAACAGTAGGCTACAAAAACAATGAGAAAATTTTGTCAAACAGCAGAATTTGCGTGAGACATAAAGGCAAACTTGCTGCTGAAATCTGCTACAGCTATCAACATGTCAGTCAAAGTGACCCCAATCTACGTTCGCAACATCAGTAAAAACAAATGCAAAAGTTATACTACGATTTTCGTTTACATCGTTATTGCGCAACACATCTCGGGCCTCTGGCCAACTCGCCGGCATAAAAATTGCTCACAGTAATAAGACGTTCCATAAATCGCAGACCGGACTCCCAGGTTTCATACCTTACAAGTTAAAATGGGCGGCAACAGAAATGAAGCCTGTTTCTAAGTGTACAAAGGGGCAGGCTTTTCTTGCGGAACCATTTTCCGGGAGTTCAGCACGGAGAAAGCACTTCAATATATGTTTTACAACAGATTCAGTTAAACGGTGAAGAGAAATCATTGGTACCAAATTCCAGAACTGTAAGGCCACTCACATTGAAGCTACAATTGAAGCGATAGTAACCAACAGGCTACTATCGGCAGTATTGTTTAATTTCATCAAACTTCAAGCTCTTTTTTCTAGCGGAAAAAGATGCGGATGTAGGGCCTTTATGCTGTTATAACGCCAATCCAACTTTTTAGTCAAAACAAATACGAGTAGATTGGAACGAAATAATCCTTTTTAAAGAAGGGAATCTCAACAATTTATTTTCAACGCTTTCTAGGAGCCATTTGAAACAGATTAACGCACATGTAGTCTCAGACCGATCAGCAGCTCAGTGCGACGTCTGTTGCTTAAAAGATGACGCCCCCTCCAGGTTTATTAACTAATCTGTTAAAGCCTTCAACGACAAATACCCAAACGACGATTATGTCTATTAGACAAGCCAGAGGGTTATTGACCTTACAATGGAAAAACACTTTGTCTTTGTGCGTTTAGAAGTTATTTAATTACCTTTTTATCTTCTAGTTGTGAGGGTTTTCCACCAGCCTGGATAAAAAGTCCCTAACAAGCCCCCCGAACTCTTGACGAGCCCGGGCCCTCTCCTTTTTCCTCCAATCCAACCTTGAGGGGTGCATCAGCCGCGCACTAAACAACTGCGCATTAAGTAAGCGACCCTTTTACTTTTTTGCCTGCGTAACCGTCTCATAGAGCGTTCCATAAAACGTTTGCTCCTTAAGCGCCAGACGCTTTTGGCTGAAGCGTGAGATGATATAAGCACTTTAGGCCGGCCCGCCGAAGGCGTATCGCGCATTTGTGTAGTAGGGCTTAAAAACACCAGTAAATTATTTGACATCTAGAATGCGATTCGGAACTAAAAATAAAAGAAAATTTAGTATATTTAGTTCGACGTTATATAGGGAAACCAAAGTAAAGCCTCATTGTTAATTGGCTCACATTGTTTTCCACCAACAATACAACAAACAACACAACATACAGTTCCTTCAAAGTCTGAGCGCGTCTGGTGAGATACATGCTCCATTTAAAAGAACTTTAAAAGTGGTATATGCTATCGTAGTTGTCTCGTACGGCAATTTACGGCATATACATTTTCTAGGTCAATGGTGCGTGGTCTAGATTTAAGCAACTGGAGCTGCTTTAGTAATAGAAAGGCGTTTTCTTCATATTAGAAACAGTTACGCTTTTTAGTATCATATTAGTGCGTCAACAGACGGATTCGTCCAAAAAATGTGAATTGTCCTCGAGGCGTTCACATTGTAGATAAAAAAACGCGTTACGAAAAAATAGGGAAAAATATGTAGCAATGCTCATTAGAAAAATTTTAAATCAAATGTGACTTGGGTAAACAGTTCTTTTGATAAGTAAAGGTAGATCTGAATTGAATGTATAACAGTCTCTACTCATTTGCCTAATCTTAAACAGTGTGTATAAGCTTGATTTGATCAAAAGCTACGAGAAACCACTGCATATGGTTATCTGTAATAGAATGGTTAGAAATTGGAAGTAGTTGCAGTGGTCCGTACATGCTGGAAAAAACTTGCTTGCTCTTCCTTTGAAAAATACCTTCAGGAATTATCAATTACGCTATAATAACAGACTCATGGGTGACATATGACGGGAAGGTCATTGCATTCAACGTAGTGTGCCTTGCAATAAATTTCTACACCCAGGCAACTTTGTTGCCTGGGTGTAGAAACCCAAAGGAGGGTTCAGATTTCCGATAAACTCTATCTTTAAGAGATTACTATTTTGGTATTTTTCCTTGCAGATGCTGAAATGGTTCTTCGACTGGGGGATTCGATTGGAGAACGAATTAAATGGCGGGGAAGCGAAAGAAGTATCAGCTAATTATTTTGGTAACGGACCATTTTGGACATGATTGTTCCATGCATGTACGTAGTACACTAGTTGTCGAACTCGGCATTTGCGTGAGTCTTGCGCCTTGGAGACACGCTTACATCTTCTTACGGAGTCTTACGGAGTAATGCAACAAGCGGTACCGCAGACAGTAGATGTTGGCTGATGGTCAGCCCTTAAAAAAATAAGTGGTACATCAGTTGCATGGCCAAAAAATATTTTAAAATGAGATTTAAAATGAAAGACTTTTATGAGATGATCATACAATCTTAAATCGTCAAAACAACATTTGAGTAATATGCTAGTAGTATGATAGTTAAACTCTACTACTAGTTTAATACAAAGCAACACTTGTCTAGTGCAAACTAAGAAATACACATTTTTTTCAAATATAGATGTGATAAAAAAGAGGCATTCCAGGCAAGATTGCAGAGCTATATTTAAGGGAGAAAGTTCTCCAGAACGCAACGTGTCATTAACTTTGACACGAACGCTTGTCTTGTGAAAATATATTTTTCAGAATTTTTTGTACTGCGCTGAAAAACGCTTATACGCATTCACGGCAGGGTATTTTCCAGGGTGAAGTGGGACTCATGCAAAAGCCGCGCGCTACTAACTTTACTGCTCGGTACGAATTTTAATCTAATAGCTGTACTAGAGGCCGGGAGGTGGCGAGCGCCTGCCGAAGCAGAGCTATTCATGCCGAAACTTAGCTCGATGAATGAAGTGACCAGGTCGCGTCCACTTTGTTCGTTCTGATTGGCTTGCACGAGCTTCTTCGTCCGTAGCATTTGTTGTACGAAGGCTGTTCCCCTAGAAGTTGCTTCTATCTTGTCAGGCTATTTCTTCAAGCTGTCATCCAATGCAAGCTTGATCGGCGGGTACTCTTTATGCCCAGTCAGCAAACTGGCCTCGCATTTGGCGGGGGTCAGTTCCAGGCTAGACAGTTTAATTTATTGGCTACTGCGTCCAAGGCAGCGTTTATTCGTAACGGCTGAAGACGCAGATTCGCTGCAGATCGAGGTAAACCACTAGCTTTGCCAGATAAAGAACGACTTTTTTCTTGTGAGGGTGCCCAGAACAAGACCAGGGTAGGCTTTTAAACGCACTGCCGTCATGTAAGAAGGTGGCTATGCAGTGGGGTTTCGATTACTAAGGGCGGTTTTGACAATTAAGGCTATATTGAGAAGGAGACTGCCGCGATGAGTTGCCGTTGGAAGTAAACGGAGTTGGTGAAAGCCGGACTGGGAATACGAGAGGGGCCCGTGTTCCACCGCAAAGGATCTGGGTTATCCTGCACTATCGCCTCTATTCCCTTGACCAACACTATGAGCATATAGGATGATATTTTTCTTTTCCTCTCGGAATCAAAACAACGTTGACTTTTTCCAGGCAGTTGGAAACCTGCTCTCTCGGGTTATAATCGAGCCTACCTCAGGCTCTATTTCAAGGAATGTCGCTATTACGCCACGTTGTGGAGCTATGCCGGATTTGATACGTCTTATCGTGTTCATGAACTCAGGTAGTGTAACTGGCTAGAAGTCACCTTGATGACTATTTTCCGCGAGGGTACTCGGTTGAAGAAACGGTTTTGAGGCAAGAGCGGATGTCAGGGTCGCTTTCTATTCTTTCGAATCCAGGGTCACCTCTTGACGCCCCTTCAATTTCTTCCTGACGAGCTCGGAAGGGGGTCCCCAAAGGATAGGTGTTGATGTCTTTGAGCACTGCCGTTTGCTGGTCTTAGTCCCTTGCGTAGTATCGGTCTATTTTTGTGGTTGTCGAGAAGCAGCGTAATGACGATCCTTGGGTCGGCGTTGCAGGCCCTCTCCGTTTTAAGCTTTCCCTAGGACCTTCCGCCGGTATGCCTGACTGTCTATCGGATGAATTGGGTCTGCTTCTGTGCGCAGTGATGCGCTTGACTTGCTCGATCTCGTCGCGAAGAAAAAATTCTTGTTGTTCATCGTATTGCCATCCACGAAACTCTTCACCGTATTGGGACTGATCCACTAAGTCACCACTCGTATGCCTGGCGGCGTGACCCTTGTTGCGGCAGCAAGCCAGGGAACCTGTGCAATCCTTCGCAGTGAGAAATTTCATATCACATTTGTGGCAGGGTCAGCTTCACAGAAATTCTCCAGTCGTAGGTAAGATGCCCAACTTTTCGACATGATTAGTAACATGGGATTGTCACCCATCTTCGGATGACGAGAGCGAACCAAAAAGACTGCATTGGTTAACTGCCTGGCTATAGCTATCAGATTAGTGCAAAGGGCCGTAGAAACGGCCATTTTTAGCCGGGCCCAAGGGTCAGATTGTCAATGGGTTTCCTTCATGATGTTTCGTGTTACGAAATGCTTTTTTGTAAACTGTCGAACCGAGGTGGTCCCCCACTGCTGCGCTACTATTGAAATAGTTGACAAAAAAAGGATACCGTCCTCCCGTTCTGGTCTTTAGAGAAGATCTTTATATCCGCTGGGAAAGAAAGGTAGTTCGTAATCTTGACCTTGCAAGAGCGAGCGTCGACTTCGAATTTAAACGTATAATGCCGGCATAGGAGGTGGGCTTTTTTATCGGTATAGCGGAGCGACCAGTTTGCTGTCGGCAACCCTGCCTTTTGCCTTCTAATCTTCTTTCGACCTGGATAACCTGGTAGGCAAGACCGGGATTTCGGGGTAGGAGATCGCGCATCGTGCTCACCGTGAGCAGCCCTTGCTCGTCCACCGTGTAGCATACCACTGGTGTGTGCTTGCCGGCAGGCAGTAGACCACCCACTTCAGAGTTTGCCTGGTCTTAGACCAGACAAACTCTAAACAAACACACAACAAACAAACACACTAAATAGGGAGCTTCTTGGGAAACCGTAGCAGCAATGGCTCAGTACTCGAAACTCCACTAGTCCTTTCTACCAAACTGATTTGACCTCCTTATCCCGGAGTACAAACTGAAACGGGGCTTCAGAAAAGGAAAGGAAAAATTTTTTCACTTAGTGTGTACGGGTAAAAGGTAAAAATCTGTTTAGACCATTCTGCTTTAACTGGAACCGCTAATGTCGCCTCATCCACCTGGCCTCTCAGGGTCATTAGGAACTCGATGTGCTTAACTAACTGGTTCTGCTTCAGCGTCACTTCGTTGTCCATCGTCTCAGCCTGAGCAAAGGAAACGACCTCCGGTTTACGCACAAAGGGGAAGGAGAACGCTGCGTCGGCAAATGGTCAGTGAGCCTAAGGCGCCCAGGAAAAGGGGGAGGAAAAGTGGACGCGAGTTTGCACTTCCTTTTTGACCACACCATCCTAGATCCACTATCCCTTTATTCGTATTATCGCACTTGCTGCACACCCCAACGTCTGCACGACCCCTAGTCCCGTTGTCTGTACTGCCTCACGATCCGCACTAATATGCTACTATACCGTCCCACTGACTACTTAGATGGAGTATCTTTACAACCCTTTTGTCGCGCTTTTCCGATTTCCTATTGTCTTTGTCGACTCTATTAAAGTTTGTGCTCGCAGTTCTCCAATTTTTGAGATTGACACTATTCACCTGGTAAAAGAGTCGCGTCCCTGCACATGTCAATCACTCACTGTGTTCACCGTGCTTCGCTTGCACACGACCTCGTTAAAGATGTTCCGCGGCGCACAAAACAGTGGGGTGTAGAAACACGTGAAGGTGGCACTCACCGATATTGAGACAGCCTGTCTCCCAGAACGCGCTAGATTGTAACACGCACTAGTCTGTTCTCGCCGAGCCCCGGAAATTTCGGTTGGCACCCTGCCCAGACCATTCTAGGACAACTCCGTTTACACTTACGATGTTCGCACTAAGCCTTTTGGTAGACATCCTGAGAGCAAACGATATAATTCTTCTGTCCAATGATTTCCTGATATAGGCAGATAAGAACTGACGAACACTTCTAGTCGAGCTCTACCAGTAAGTAGGACTACCTCATTTTTTGCCGGGGCCATTTTTAGGTGCTCTTTCATTTATCTTAAGATATCCTCTGGGACTTCAATGGTTTTGTTTCCAACCGGTCCCGATCTTTTGCTCTGTTTTTTAGCCCAAGCTTATTGGCCTAGGCTACAAAGGAAAGTTCTTCCGCTGGAGGACACCGTCATCTGTAATGTTCCAAAACTAGAGACCTGGAGGGTGCGCGCTGCCATGCGAGCTGAATCACTACTTTGTATATGATTATTCTTTATGTAGTCCAATATAATTATTATTTAATATCCAATATCTAAGCAAGAAGATGCCCCCTTTTCTTGAAGTATATCTAGCGTGGCGTACCAAAGCAGGCTATTGAAAGCGTTTTGTACATCCAGTATAATTGTTAGAAAATATCTGGTATCTTGAACCCGGTGCCGCTTTTATGTTGCGCCTTGGTAACCGCTCAATGAATGGCAGTGGGCACTGTCTTGTCCTTGTGGAATCCATACTATGAGTTAAATAGGGAGCCGTGTGTCTCGACGTACTCCTGTAACCGTTTCCCCTACTCCTGCGAGCCTAGGAGGGGTGTAGGCCAGTGCGCGTTATTTACTTCAAGTATAAATATGACGTTTGCTTTTTTCCACTTGGTCGGCGTGTGGTCTTTTCGAGTGACTCCGATGGCCACTTTCGGCATTACAACTGGAAACTCCTTAAGGAGGATTAACCTTTGGGACGATCTTCTCCGGATCCGGTGCCTTACTGGATTTTACGTGATCTGAGGCGGCCCGGACCTCCTGCGTAGTATTCTCCGGTATGTTTTTGGCGTTCTTCTACACCATAAAGTATTTCACTGTTGAGAAGCCTGAGTGGGTAGAGAGCTGTCCGGTTGTGATCTCTTTCCTTTCAGCCGATGTCATGTTGTATACCGTTGGTGTCCTTGTTCTCCTTCGCACAATACGGTCGTGTTTTTCTCATGGATCCTGTTCGACTCCCTTTAGTAGTTACCACTGCAGTTTTTCTCACTGAAAGTAATCTATCTCTAACGGACGGGTTTAGCCAACTAGCCAGCCTAGCACAGCCCGAGGCAGAAAATAATATTTTATCACCTGAAACGTGAATAATTGGTGTTCTCGCTTTCAAGCATTGGGAGCGCGACATGATAGTTTCAATCCACCAGTATTCTGGCTGTACTGGTCTGGTTCTCTTTAGATATACGGTGGCCAGTGTTACAGCCTATCTCCACGTCTCGCCACGTATGGGTTACAACGAGACGGTGTTTTTAGGGTGACCGGCTCTATATAGAGTTCCATGAATCTAGTCCTCTAGTGATCTGTCGATTGATTCAAGTTCAAACTCAATGTAGTGATAGTTGTTAAGGTTTTATTCATCGTCAAACGCCAGGCAACCTCCTTGGTTGTCCTATCAGTGTCCACGGTCAGCGTAGAGACTTGATAGTGTTGCCATATCTGGATCTTTTTATTAGATGCTCTTTAATCTGTCGTCGCTTCCGTTTATTTTTTACTTACAATTGCGAGAAACTGGTGACTTCGACAGTGTGCTATTGTGATTCATGTTTTTGAGGGTTGCCGCGAATAAGATATTGTCTTCTTCCTTTATGAAGTATGGATTTTTGAGCCTTTTTGTTGTGTGACTTTTGACTACTTGCATTGCCTTCATCCAGCAGAGCCTCTAGCTTCTTGATAGAGTCACAGTTGCATATTCTTATTTTTTTTTTAAAGCTGACCATCAGCCAACATTTAACGTCCACGGTACCAGTTTTTGCATTACTTCGTAAGACGGACCCTATATAAATGTAAGTGTGCACCGGCGGGGATCGAACCCGTGCACCTACGCGTCTCCTCTAGTCGCAAGGCGCATACGAATGCACCAAGCCACCGAGCTCGACACAGTTGCATATTCTGTGCTCCAGCTTTCGTATCATGGCCCATGCTTGCACCGACACAATCAGTTTAAGTTTCTCCGTCTTTAACGATTTTTATTTTTTCAAACTGGTTTTCTTCTCAAGTTTCTCAAGTTTCATGTGCCTTGCGTTATTTGCTTACGTCACTCGTACCGTCCATTGCCGAACCACTGTTTCTACTGACAGCTCCTTTCATTAGTCACCCTTTAAAGGACCAGTAATACTAAATTCAGCTCAAACGCATTGTTATCAAGAAGCAAAAGTGGGCATAAGTAATTAAAATAAACAGCATATACTGAAATTATGCTGTCGCTCTGCACTACTTGTTGAGGCCAATTCATGTCTCTTTCTGTGAGTACACTATATGCACACTATCATAATATGTTGGTCATTGGCAATCTCAATTTTCAAGAAATTATACATTGAAACATATTATTTACGCGGTTAGTGCTTATCGGTTAGGCATAGTTGAGCTTAAAAATGCGCCGGTAGGTGTAGCAAGCGCCTCATCGTATAATTCACTGATTGCAAGTATTAAAAACTATCATTCGAGAGAGCAATACTATATTTAGCAGATTACCGATTTCAGAAAATTTTATAGACACCATCGCTCTCTACCTGTACAAACTGTCGTCCATGATCTTTGGTCCTTCCACAAAGTTTAATAATGCCTAAAAGAAGTTATTGAAAATTTAATTTAGTCCATCGGGTATACAACAGTTTACAAAATCGTTTTCTTAGTTGAACCATCATTACGGCTGCAGATGACTATTCGATGCCACGAAGATTAACGTCCTGACATAAGAACATAAGTTCCGCTATATTCCAAAAAACTAAATTATTCTCAAATTCTATTAATTCACATCTGAGCAATTTTTAGATTTTAACGCACAACCTCTGACAAAACATATAAAGTCATCTCGTGAATAAACGCCAATCGATTACTATAGCGACACTAGCATCACCTTTCGAATTCCGATCGCAATACAGCACCCAGTAATGGTTATCGAAAGACAAGTCCATGACAGGGTTATTTCTACGCAAGTGTCTCGATGACAAACTCTAGAAAAAACACTATAGTGAAGTATAATTAGACTTATTTCGAAAAGTTTATTGAATACAGTGTTATTTTCTCGATAGTAACTTCTTATTCCAAAGCATGTAAATCCATTAAAGTAGGGCTAACTCCAGTATTTCTAAATAAGTCGAAGTTATTGTTTCAAAAAAGTTTGTCAACTCGTGGAAAATTAGCTGCATCCTACGTAATGTACTTCAGTCAATCACCCTGTACTGATAACAGAGAGGCAATTGTATGTTATATTTATTATAATCATTGTGTCTACAGTTTTTGTACACAGATTGTATAACACCCGTAGCTAGTGTATTACTATATCCCGTACGATCTGATTTTATACAAATTCGCAAATATACCGAAGCACCAATGAGCGATAGCTCAATGCGAACATTCCACAGAATATTATAAATTATTTATTAGTCTGGGTATTATTATTTCTTATTTCTAGCCAATTTATCTGTAAGCTGTACATGTACATTTGTACACAACAGTGTGGATCAATTAACCAACTACTTGATGTTAGCGACGTTCATGCGTACATTAGGTGCTGTCCATATATTATATTGGTTGGGTACGTTTGCTTTCCGGACAATTGTAAAAATGTATTTTATTGTAGTGTGCAGTGACACCACAATACAGTACTTGTACTATTAACGTGTTTTTAAATTAATAACGATTTTTTATTCGACATTTAGTCGCCATTTTCAATATGTAGACGAATAAATATACAATAGGTGTGAGAACTAAACGCATAATATTATAGGACGATTAACAATAATGTCGTCACTTTTGATTTGTAAACTCATTTGGAACCGATGAGAGGACTGAGATAAATAAGTTATGACTATAGGTGGAGTGACGAGAATTAATAGGATATTGGCTTAAGAATATATACCTTCAGTGCAGACAATTTGAACATTAATTGAAGGCGATATAATAGTCTGCAATAATATGACCCATTTCGTAAACCCGGTTACTAACAGTCAATTCAGGTTACCGCCCATACATAATTACAGATTCTGAACCCCCCTAATGAAAAAATCTTCGATCTGTCCCCGGAACAGTCTGATCATTAGGATAAGGAGAGTCAAATTGATGTTTTTGAGACAAAGGTATCTTCAAGGTACGAATAGTAAGGTAGATGGTTCCCTTGGGTCTACCGCAAGGGTGTTTTTGATTGTTCGATGCTGGAGTCTATCGATGACTGTATTAGTTCAGTTTTATAATTTTCATAGAGGACCAAAGTATGTTACTCCATATGTTATTTTTGAACGAATAATTAAGTAAAAGAATACATGTATTTTCCCCAAAAACTTTCAAATTTTATTGGTTCCAGTGATTGGTCCTACAAGTTTCAATCCCAGTATGAGAAGTGACCATTCAAAAAGCAGTAAAACGCCATAAGACCTTATCGAGTATGATGCTGGGGACCGAGCCTGCTCTAATCGAGTTTAATGAGTTCAAAATAAGGAATCACGGAATAATATAATATACAGTATAATTAATGCACTCGGTCCCATCGTAAAAGCACGCTAAAACATCTGTTGTCACCAAGCGTCTTTACTGCAGTCCTCAAAGAGGCTCTGGTCACTCAACTGAGAATTCAACCTGAATTCAAATGGTTAGAAAAGTAATAATATATGCTTTGGGCAGTCGTTCACAATCTTCAAATATATTAGCATTATTCATCATAGTAAATAAGAATATGAAAATTGTACCTATTTTATGATAAAATAAAAATGCTGTAAATGTTTTATGATATAGGACTTTATGCAGAATGTGAGGGCAACATCTTGACAGAGTTGGGACCACGAGGCTACAAGGCCTTCATTGATTTGCTTCTGAGAGATATTCCTGCTGAAGCAGTGAAAACCAATACTGAAGTAATACATATTAATTACTCGACTCGTCCGGTAAAGGTAGGATTTCAAACTAGATGTCTTTAAACTACATATATATATTTAATTTATCTATGAGCACTTGTTCTTCTTGGACATCCATGCATAACTTGTCGTATCTCTGAACTTGCATGATGAAACTACGTATTCATTACGTTCTTTGTTACTCGCTTTGATTGCTTCGACTTTGTTTTCGTTGCTAAGCACTTAGTATTCTATATTTGTTAATATAGGATTTAAGTAGTTAGCTTTTTGAAATTATTGTATAAACAGAATTTTACTGAGCTTTTAGATGGCCATAGGGTGCCTTAAAGACTGTTAAAAGAACCAAATTGCTAACCAGGGATATTTGACCACGTACGGATATTATACAAATACACTTACGGATCCCACAAGAATAGTGGTAAGAATTGACGCTTTCATATGATCAAACAGTTAACTTCCTGTCTATGCAAAAACATAATATTTCAAATAAATATAGCACGGATTCCTATATCTTAATTTGGACAGAATTTACCAAAGTTTAAAATGTTCGATTTCTCGTCTTTACGCAAAGCGTTCAAGCTTAAGATGTAACGCGCCTACACAAAGAAAATAATAAAATACAAACAGAAACAGTTCAAATATTAGCACTTTTGTTAGTGAGAAGTGCACAGTTAGTACTATCGCTCTTTAATGCTTCCATGTGGCTGCGAACCTAGAGAATAGTTTACTTCTGCTATCTGTATCATAAAAACGCACTTTCACCGTATCACGTTTGATGTACTGACTGAAAAATTCGTCAAATCCATCAAATGGTACCTCTTCAGAGAGAAAAAATTCGAAATCCTAATATACCACAAGTGTACCTTACTTGAATGAAATTCCGAAAAATGTCAGAATTAACTCACTGCCGTTTCAAAGCGTATGCAAAATTTCAAGCTATATTGATTATGCAAAGACATTCCTGCCATAGGCCCCCATGTTGATTAAATAACTAAAAATAACCATGAATCTCAAGTTAAAATCCTATTCTAAAAAATTGACTGAAGATTTCATACAGAGTTTATAATCAGCTTTACAGCAATGTAGCAGAATTACTGCAAAATAATTCTTGAGTAAGCCTGAAAACTCGGAATTATTGGCAAGCATACGCTTGCATTGCGAAATGTTAAGAATGTAATGTTTCGACCCAACGAAAGGTGGAAAGTAGACAACTTGAGTGAGATTTCGTTCAGTCTTGTTCCATCATCCTATATGAGTAATCGGACAACGCCTTTTAAAACCCCTTAGGTGAGTCTCGCGTTGTTCCTTCGCCTCAATTGCCATGCCGCATTCTAGACTGAGTCTTCACGCCATATACTCTGAGCCGGACCGCAGACTGAACCATCATAGACAACATCCAGAATCATTACTTACATATCGTCAATTGAAAATATCCGTTATTTGCAGGTGACCACCACAACTGGCGTTGAGGAGTTTGACCATGTGATCTGCAGCCTTCCACTCGGAGTTCTGAAGGTATAATTACGAATCAGGAAGACGATTAGCAGAAAAATTTTTTTTACACTTAAGAGTAATCGCGTGACTTCAAAATTATTAGTTCAAAGTTATCTTCAAAACGATCAGCATAGCTAAGAGTGTAAGAGTCAAAACGCCATTTAAAAATTTGAAATGCATCTGCATTATCACGTAAGACAATGCTATCAGCCCTAATTTAAAATGTTATTTGCATATCTTTTTGTAGTGAATTTACGTATCTTTTTTTGTACTCTTGATTTAAAAGATTTTTTAATTAACCTTGCAACTAGGTCTTCCGTAATTGTTATTTAAACTGGCTCATTGTAGTTACAATTCTCATATTTTGTAAAAAAAGGTAATGATTTAGTCTTTCCGTTTTTAGGAACGGAAATCATATCTGTTTACACCAGAACTACCATTAAACAAAAGTAAAACCATTGATGCAATCGGATTTGGAACCTGTAACAAAATCTATCTAGAATTTGCGAGAAAGGACGTATTCTGGACACCCGGAGAAGTTTTTCAGGTATAGTTTTAGGGTTTATGCAAAATAAAATTATATCCTCCTAGGATTTAAATGAATTTCTTATGCTATCGCTAGAGAATCAGCTTAAAATGATAAAATGTCTAGTTTAATGTAAAAAACGCCGTTAATGCATATGCTAATTGTTAACGAATCATTTGGTCTATATTCGATTTCTTCTGCGTTTGGGCAGGGGGTTAAAAACTGAGAGCTAGTGTCAGTTCCAGTTTGACTACATACAATGGAGCTACTTCCATATTTGTAGGTTTTTTGTTCATCGTGTTTGTTTTTACAGACAGGTGAAATGATACCAAACCGTGACCTGGGTTAGCTTATGAAGACTTCTGAAAACGCAATTGAAACAGCGTTTTAGTTGTATTATGTAATTGCTAGAGACAAGTCATTTAGTTGAAAGGCAACGGTGTAGGTCACCAGAAACTGTTTTCGAAACTTGAAAATGTAACAAAACACTTGCGGTTGCGCTTTCTTATATTTCAAAGATGCGTAGCCAACTTTCCTTGAAATTCTTTAGCACTCGTTGGGACATTTGAGACTAGTGATACAGTATCCCTATTTCTGGTAAAATTTTTAAAATTCACTCGGTGGTTAACCTCTGGAGTGTTCTAAATAAAATGAAATAATTACAAAAAAATTCGTGTGAAGAGACATAGTAGAAAGCATGATCCGCAAATTAACAGAGGAAGCCACTTCGGTGCACACATGTGCAGGTTCTACGCAAGCTAGAAGCTAGAAGAAACGATTTAAGACACCCCACAAGAATGATTTTGGTCACCTCGGCTTAGATCGTTTCTATTACTCGACGACTTTTAAGGGAATCGAAGGCCTATAGTCGCTAAAAGGTACGATCACATGTAAAACATTTTTAGATTTGTCTTTTTTAGATTTTTAGATTTGTTTTAGATTGTCGAGCTCGGTGGCTTGGTGCATTCGTATGCGCCTTGCGACCGGAGGAGACACGTAGGTGCA
>MNPL01026353.1:73804-92712 GCA_002081605.1 Tropilaelaps mercedesae
ATGTTAGCTGATGGTCAGCTTTAAAAAAAATAGATTATCGGCGTGTTGATACCTTGCAGTCCGATGGTACAGCCACAATCGCCTCTGATATCACATGCTCCTCTGACAATGCCGCATCAACTACTTATAGGGTTTTGGAAACCAGTGTTTGATCGGGGGACGCCAACACTATTTTTTCGTCCGAAGCACTGAACCGGGGATAACGACTGCAACGGGATTGGCACATACTTCTCGAATACTGTATCTAAAAGTGCTGAAATAATTGTCTACAGTCCGCACTGTAAACGATCCAGCAGAGAAAATGTTCGAGAACCAACAAGAGACCTCAAGTAGATATAATAAATACATGCGCAACTAACGGCAAATACGAAGATGTGCTAGTTGCGTAATTGAGTGGAGTACTACATCATTTGGTGTCACGTGATACTTCTTGATAGTAACGTACAGACTGACTGAAGTCTCGTGAGAAGAATATGTAAAAAAGAGGCTGGAGGTAAAATAACTTAATGGCATTGCGGCTAATATATGTCAAATAGTGCAAGCACGGGATAGCTTTTAGTGTCGAACAGCGTAACCAAAATTGTGTTCTTATGTTCTGTCAGTCTTTCTGGGGCCGTCGTTCGAAGCTATCGTCGTTATCACAACCAGCACTCAAGCCTGCTCACATAGCGCACAATGAATGTGCAGAAGTAAGGATAGTAATCGCTGGTTAGGAGCACCCGTACAGAGGGTTCCGCACGGTTTGCAAACATATCACCCGCCTAGTACCATCTCCAGAGCTTGTTTACCATTTCTGTGCTCTGTTTGCCACAATGAAGCTCTTCCACACAATGTTTCAATTTTCCAAGCTGCGGTAGATAAGTATACTACAATTATATAACAATTGGCAGGATTTGTTCGTAAGCGTTGAGCTTCTTAAGGTCTTTATAACTTGCAGGTGCGACTAAGTGATGTATAAAAAGTAGTGCAATATAGCAAGTTACATTTTAATCCACAACATACTATACATTTGTTCTACCACTTGTCGAATGCACGGCCAGGGTTCCACAAGACAAACCGGGGTGTCCTTTTCAATGTTGGAGCGATCTGTATTTAACGTATCATTTAATTGAATATGGAAATCCTTTAGCCTCTCTGTTTAGAAACCTTGGTTCGCTCCGGGAATCTTGACTATGCGTGACAGTGTTCGTACACGCTTACCGCTAAGCATCCCGGAATTACTACATGTCATGTGGCATAAAGCCTCCTCTCAACCGTTTTACTATTTTCTCTGTTTTCCACCATCTCGTTGACGAAGTGCAAGACTTCTGTACATTAAATAAAAATCCTAGTTCATATCATTGCTTCGTTAGAAGCATGATGCTGACCTTTTGTAGTCTTTCCCCGGTGCGTCGGCATATGTTTGTAGTCTTATTACCCAGAACCCTGGAACTGGTTTCATTTGCCTTCCCTATTTTGGACTGGCCAACTTGAAATGGGCGAGGCAATTCCTAATTTTTTATGCGAGGTTTGAGAGCCTTGACGTGTTTGAAACACTAGCTTACAGGTCTTTTTATTTACCTTTGAAGTTCCTAATGTACTTCTTAAAGACCTGTGAAGGTTTAGAGATTTTGCATTTCATACGAAATATAAAAAAAACAACGAACAAATATACGTGAAGGGAGCTTTTTGCATTGACATATGGAAGCAGTTTAATAATTCATGTTTTGTCGAATGTTCACAGAGACAGTGTTGTTTTAACTTTTTTGAAATTTAGTTTGTCAAGTATGGAATGTTTTAAGTATATATTTTAAACTATATCGTAACTCCTCCTTCGATCTACACCTTCACCCTTTTTCTCCTATATAGGGCACCACTGGAACAGGAGGAAACATGAGTTTTGATCTCCTCCGGGTCTGAATCTGCTAACGTTATCGTTATTTCAAGTGAAAAGAAAACGCTTAGTTCATTTTCCCATAATGTGCCACAATGTATATCATATACCATAATGTGTTACTAAAACTTAACAAAGAGTATATAAAATTTTAACGTATGTTAATAAATAAGCTAATATTGGTTGTAATGTTATAGGTTCTATGGAAGGAGAGTAAGTTATTATGTATTGGAGATGCTAGCGATAACCGCAAAAGCCGACTGAAAAAATGGTAAGCAAGACCACTAGAGGTATTTGTATTTAGTCCGCTTAATTCCGAATTTCATACCACATTATTCACTACTTATAAAGCTGACTTTTAAATACAAAAACCTAGTTAGCCTCTCTATAGCAGATCACTAACTTAGAGTATCTTGCTAATATAGAACACTAACAGAGAATATGTTATTTAACGGCACAAATGCACTTGACAAATTCACGTAGTTCAGATATCCACTAAAGCTGGAGAACCTAAATAGAAGTATGAGCAAAGACTTAGACACATTACACTGATAATCAACCCGGTCCAATGTATGACACTGCAATATTTGAGCGTTGATAATTAGTAATAAAAATTTTTCCTTGTTAATATAGAATGATGTTTGCATTTGGTGGAGAGCCAAGTAACGATTAATAAATTTGGAAAAGCCAATTCTGTTACGTGTTAGTTTAATTGGTCAACTATATTAATATTAACAACAATAGATTTCCCGTAAACAATTTTTGGGCCTGAAACATTTACACTCCCTACCCGTACCATATGAATCTGTGCCGTAGCACAGGACACGGGCATAATACGGAGGTAGTGGCGCTGAGGACTGGCCGTATTAAATGTTTAAAATTCATAGTTAACAGTTGCATGGGCGAGTCAGTAGGAATTTGAAATACAAAATAATGCTTCCAAAGTATTTTCTGAATATTTAGGTACCATTCGATCAATCGCTTCAACGCCGTCCGTAATAACACGTGCTTACTAGTTGCCTGGATTGCGGGAACAGCCGCACTTGAAATGGAAACGCTACCTGAGGATGAGGTCCTAGTTGGGTGTCACGAAGTGCTTCAGATGGTTGTAGGACGCGATTTACCCCGTGCACAGCGCATAATTAGGTAAGTCAGCATCATACTTTACGACTTTTATTTATCTCAGCTTACAATTGAATATTTGCTTACTACTTAGTGTTCTCATAACTTTTACCTTTGTACAATACTAATATCAATATGCTTTCCCTAGTAGTTGGCTGCTTAGCTAGCAATTATCTTAATCATAGTTAGCTTTGTTTATTATCAGCAACTACTGGTAAGAAACCATCCTATATTACTATTAAATAACCAGAATATTAGTCCATCAACGAGACTAAGAATTTTATTGTTGCGTAGCTTTCTAAATGTGTAAATAATTATTTATTGAGTGCTCTACAATCGTGTTTACTTTGTCGTATTTTTAGTGAGTCGAGCATCGCCAATTCGCTTTAGCAATAAACCAGCTGTAAGCGATTTTATTTTACAAAACAGTCATGCTAAAAATATAAAAATTTTAAAAAATATTGGTAGTGGTAAACGAGTGGTAAATATTTGTAGCAGAAGGAAGTGTTACAGAATACTTACGGATTGACAACCTATTTACTCTTGTATAACAAGTTGTTCAAAATTTGATTATCTCAACCTCGATTGTAACTTCCAGAAGAGGTTAGCAGTGTTAGCTTGCGTCCAGCACGGCGGTTGGAATATTTCTAAGCGCATACAAATTTAGCTTGTATTTATAGGGGCAGATTTGTCAATAAGGTCAATAATTAGCTCAACCAATACACATAAATCGTCAACAAGGGAGCACCTTTATTAACAACAATAAAAAAGGGGAAGATAATCATGGTCACATTACGTAAAATGCACGACGATTGGAAGGGATAGGGGGGATATCTATAATCATGTCAAGCCCTCCCTGAAGGTATACAACAACAATGTATTTATTTGTACTGGCTGGGATCCAGTCCTGGGGAAAATTCTAGTTCCCAGTTTATAGGTTATTAAGCAGGAATGTATATTTATAGGATGTTCGTACAAAACTTAATTATTTTGAACATTTTATATATAATTTTTTCATGAATATATAGTCTGTTATATACACAAATCGAAAGTTTAAATGCAATATGAGAGCGGCGGAAGTTTCATTTTGACGGGTGCTAACTGGCATGGCCTCGACAAAGATGCTGAAGCATGCTTGAGCTAAAAAACGGCAGCCTTCCTCGGCAAAACTGCATTTGTCCAACAGTACCAAAATACGTGCGATCCGGGAAGATTTCATGCAAAACACAAGTCATCGATTAATAACGATAAGAAATTTACCTGTGTTTGGTTAGGTTACTCAAAACTAATCTTGAAGCTGATATCCCCTAACAGTGATAAAGGTTCCATGCGGTAGATAGGTGGTTACCTGGGAAACAGACTATTTCCCCGTCGAGCTCGTTGGCTTGGTGCATTCACGTGCGCCTTGCGACCAGAGAAGACACGTAAGTACACGTGTTCGGTTCCCGCCGTGGCACATTTATATTTATGGAGTCCGTCTTACGAAATAACGCAAAAAGCGGGACCGTAGACGTTAAACGCTAGTCAATCCGATTTTAGATTATTATTTTAGATTAGCCTAATTTTAGATTATTTAGCTGTAAACTTGCAATTGTCTTAATAAGCTCTGATCGTGTCCACCCGGGGCTCTCTAGGACTTTTGTCTTGGACCAGTATTATCTTTTAATTAAATGTTTGTGATCTTACAACCAAGTGCAGTGTAAGCAAAGAGGCATTCCCGTCATTTCATATGAAAGGTGTGGCTTTGCGTTCCCATATTTATGAAAAATTTTAATAATGCCGCCCAAAACGCATCAAGTGTGATATGTCAGAGCCCTACTTAAAGTGTGTATTTGTAGATACAACGATCAATTTTAATTTCCAAGCCACGGTTTTGACTCCAGTGCAGGCGTTCGTGCATTTCTTTTTACATCTGTTACTGGGCGTTGATCTAAATCTGTGCTAGGATTATCGTCCTGTAGAAAATAGGGAAACTAAAAATTGAATAAAATTTGGGTGAAAAATTATAATTTTATGACGCAACCGGTGCGCATAGTGACACCTTCTTGCTATATACAAATTAATTTGATTTACGTTGAAAGATAGTCAACCCATTTACGTGATGTTGCACGCTGGTTTCGATGCATGAAGTCCAGGGAAGACGAGTTTCTGTCTATAGTGGCAATTTTCGTTCTCAAGATGAAGGAGAGTCGCACGGACAACTTCATTGCTGTGTTAATGGCACTGTTCGAAAGTAGTGTTATAAAATAAAAGACGCCCTGACAGTTCATACACAGGGGTATATATTAGCATGCAGATGCTCGGAACTCTGCATAAGTGTGTTTAAAAGTAATTACTTGTCGTATACCCAATTTTTTAAAGTTAAGATCTGTCATTCGTTGGTTGCATCTGTCCTTTAGAAAACAAGCTGAAAATCAGAATGACTAAGAGCCCGAATTGTAGACCGGCAGAAGCATTAAACATTCCGGCTTCAACTACATTCCCGGCTCGGATCTTGGTTTAATAATAGTGCTAAAAGCCGCACTTTTCATATGAAATGATGGCAATGCCTCTTTGCCTACACTGCATTTATTTGTTAGATCACAAACATCTAATTACGAAATAATATTGGTCCAAGACAAAAGTCTTAAAGAACCCCGGCTGGATACAATCCGAGCTTATTAAGACACTTTTCGAATTTATGGCCAAATAGTCTAAAATATTTTTAAAGCTGACCATCAGCCAACATTTAGCATCCACGGTAGCGTTTTTTGCATTACTTTGTAAAACGAACTCCATGTTAATGGAAATGTGCAACGGCGGGGATCGACCCCGTGCGCCTACGTGTCTCCTCCGGTCGCAAGGCGCATACGAATGCACCAAGGCACCGAGCTCGGCTTGAAGAATTATCTGCTTCTGCGAAGTGAGACACTCGACGCTACCATTTTCTTTCATATTTATTATCCGAGCGCAAGTGGTGGAATGCAACAGGAGAATCCTAAATATACACCTTTGTATTAATCATAAATGTATCGAAGTTGACATTTACTTCGATTATTTACAAAATTACGATGTTCACCTTAGCAATGTGGTCTAAACTGTGCCACCTAACAGATCAGGGTCGAGCCACGTAACTTACTTAAATTGGGTTCCTTGCGTCATGGCAACGCTAAACGCAATTAAAGTGGTCAAAAACCAACATATATTTTGAAGCGACTAGTCCGAATATAGCGCTGACATGTGTATATTTCTATGAGAATAGAGACTTTCTACTCGTCTAGGGCCACTCGGCACCCTTCCTTCCTTGCGTTTGGACTCACCGGTACTGGATCCTGCAGTAGCACTAGGAGATGAACAAGCGTATCATGGAGCTGCCAAATGTGCTGAACAACAGACTAGTCTGGAATGCTTTTGTGCACGTTCTTGAAGCCAAACCTAGTGCGTTTATTCTCTAGATACATTTGTAATGCTGAATCGCGTTGACGTTGTATTCATTTCAGGGACATGGTTATGAAATAGCGTGAGGGACAGCTATTGCTAAGGCATCGATAGAATGTATTTCTTAGAGATCGTGGGGTCGTACAAGTAGAGTTGTTGCTCTCCCTTTTTTTATGGTATTTTTTGTGGTAAATTTTTATGGTAAAACATGAGGATGTCGATGAGGCTATTCCAATCTGTGTGTTCACTGACCATATATCTACATGATCGTTCTTTTAGAAACACCATCCTACCGTATTCGTTGGTGATTTTAATCTTCTGAAAGTATGTTGGGATAACTCTGCTATCTCTGACGGTCAATACATCGTGTCCTTGTATATTTATCTGTCTGAGTAACGGTCTAGGTCATATGATGGGCAAGGCTGCGCGCGTCATTGACAGCGATGAAAACTAACCTCCTTATTGCAGTTTCAACGACAAATTCTCTCATTATAGATGCGTTGAAAAATTACACCTTTGATTTTAGTTTTGTTTATCAATTAATTAATTAATTTCATGGACAAAGTTTTTATGAGATGTGATGATATCGATATCATGTACAACCCCTACCTTGGTTATATTCATTTCTTTATAGAGATCTTTGTACATAGACGTGGAATATACAGGAAGTGTTTGAAGCCTAGAGAACGTATGAACCGTTTCAAGCAGAAAATTAATCAGCAGTCGAGTTCCGATCCACTCTCAAAAATGGAAAAAACGACGTTGATCCTCAGAGTGATCAAGAAATCGACGCTTTCTTTTCGCGAGCTCAAAGAATTGTTCCGTTAAGTTTCAAAAAGAAAGTTATATGATATTAGGGTTATAAACATTTATGATAAAGTCCTTGCGAGTGAGGTAAATAAAAACAAATTTATTTCAAGAACTTCTTATCTTGATACTTGCCACTTTCCTTCTTTTTGCTGATTCCTACGCATTCCTGCTACACCGCCTACCCCTTAACGAATAGTCTAATAATAAAAAAATTAGAAATGAAACCAAAGTATAGCCCTATGGCTCAATTACTTCCCTTTTTTTTGTAAAAGCCTTGCCTCTTGTGGAACCTCTACGCCTCATCTTACAATATCCTTAGCAGAGGGCACAGTTTCCCATCTATTTCAGTATCCACAGCCATACTAGTCCATAAAAAGGCTTCTGAAGCAGATGTTGGCTGTTACAATCTCTGTTACGGAGAGAATTATCATTTGTCTTATGTTTGGGAACTCATCGTTAACCACATGTGTGATTTCCTGGCAAATAAGCCCTCCTTGATACCTGGACAACGAGCATGGGTTTACAAAAAGAGATCTGCGACAATCCAACTCGTAATAACGTTAATCGACTGGACGTCGTTTAAAAATAAAGACATGAACTTTGATTGTATTTATCTTGACTTCTGAAAGTCTTCGATTTCGTGAACCACTGCTTACTCTTGAATAACCTTTGCAGCTAAAAGTTTACAACAGAACCATGTTAATGATACAAAGCAATTTGACTGGTCGGCAGTTTTACGCCGAAGTTGACGAATCTTTCAGTTCCGTTGACGTCTACGTTTCCGTATCTTCGCAGAGTTTCTACATTGGTCCATTACTTTTATGTCTTTTTATATTGAACCTCGAAAAGCGTTATCAGGCGGTCCGAAGTAGTACGTCCCATTTGATGTTTTAGCTGTTAGAGAAGGATTGCAGCTGCCCATTTTCAAATTTGTGTGGAATTTATCCTGAGTGCATATCCGAATTTGTTTGCAAGTTGAGGAGCTTAGCTATACTCTACAGCACCCATATGTGTGGCTCAGCGATTTTTGTAAATCCGCACCTAGATTCCTATGCACACATTACTCAAAGAATCGAATCAACTTAAGCAACAATAAACACCGCTTTTCGTTGTCTTATGCAATATTACGATTGTTGCACGACCGTTGTAATACCATTTTCAACAGTAATAGCTGTACGTACAAATGTCAAGCGTGGTCCTTAACTTAAAAAAATATTTTTATAGGGCTGACCGTCAGCCAACATTTCACGTCCACGGTAGTAGTTTTTGCATTATTTCGTAAGACGAACCCTATCATGTCCAGCTGATTATGATCATTTGTAGGGTTTCCAACAAATTGATGGAATCTATTTTCACAACTGAAAAATATGCCTCTTTTGTTTGGTACGCATTTTCATCATTGATTACACCGCCGTTGTCGTACGAACAACACCAATTTACTTAACCAGTAATTAATAAATACCCCACAGCCTTCATTCAGCCTGACATTTGAAAATATGTAGATGACGCTTCAACCTCTGCCGTAACAGCAATTTAATAGAATATAAATTGTAATACCAATTCCATTGTATACACGTTCATGGTCCGATCGGACCAGCTGGACGCTGGAGTGTCTACTCAGATAAAGTAACAATAACTTAAAGAACACAATCCTTTTTAGGGAAAAAATGTTAGAAATTTGCTTAAAATGTGATAGCTACATTGCGCGTGCAATAACCTTTTGTTATGTAAATTTGGCATATTTATCAAATAATGTACATTTCGCAGAAAAATCAACATTACATTTTAAAAAGACCATCGAATATACCGAAAACTGAAGTTTTGAAAAAAATAATAAAAAAAAGCTTTGAAAGTTTCGAATCTGGCTAGGTTTTACAGATTAGGTTTGTGATGTAACAAACTTAAGCTTAGAATTACGAGTTTTATCGAATCAGGTGGATCTTGTATCCCCTTTTTAAAAGAAACCAAAAATAGTGTCGATGTCCTGGAAACTATAAAGCCAGCAAAGATTCGGTCGATCCATTAAATTCGTTGTCAAATTTGTTAAAATTCTTTCTTTTTTTTGCATGAAAGCAGGCTGGAATGGTACATACTTGCAGAAAACAGCATAGCGGTGACAACGAAAAACCTGTGCTCCACGTATTGCTTTGGTGCTATCGGTGGCCATTTGTTGAGCTGCCATTATCCGGTTTTCGCTCGTGCTTTGTTCGTAGCTTTTCTTATTCTAAACGACCAGGCTAGGTCGAGCTTCGTTTAATCGTCACTTGGCGTTGGCTGCGACGATGAGCCAAACATGGTATTCCTTCCCAGGTTCTAATGGAACCTTGGACGACCCAATTTTAAATTTAAAATGGCACACTTACCTATAGACTATTCGCTGAACAGCGAGGAAGCTCGCCAGAGACAGAGTACAAATACACTAGGTCCACCGGATTAAGTTGATTGATAATTAGTCTTCTGGCGTCTTTGGCAGAGTTTAGTTTTTCGTGAACAAATTGTGTGGGTTTGTGTCGAGATATGAAGCGGGACTCTCTGTGTGACGCGAGGGAATGCTGGAGAAAAGCTATTTTTATCAAATGGAAATTTTCGTGCTGCGGAATACAGCTTTAGGTAAAAGACAGGATGAGAGCCAAATCTAGCGTGGGTCGGAGCTCTCCATCTGGAAAGGTTCTTTGTTTGTTTTTCCAAAACGGGTTTAGAATTCTCAGAAGCTCTCAACACAACTGGTCAGCCTGCAGCGGCGTCGGGTTCCAGTATGGGCTAGTTTGGCACGTTGCATACTGGTAAAATCGATGTCTGTTTTGGAGAGTTGGAGGAGCTTGTTGCGGTGGTCATAGTATGCACCATGCAGTCTATAAAAGTTTGGCAAATGGCAATTTCTTCGCACAATAATGTGGTGGTGTTGTAGACATTTGAGAACAACAAAAACACACGAGTTTAGATGAGGTTTTATGGGAATGTCGTTGTGCAACTAATTAATTTTCACTTATAATTGACGTTCGCTCCTGTGCGACCTGCCGCTAAAGTACAAATGTTTCTAATTTTTTACCATCACATTTATTTTCACGGGTATTTATATTTTATGCTGTTAAACAATAGCCGGCCCTATTTGCTATTACTAAAATGTCTAACCGGAGAGCTTAAAACAGAACGGTTCTGAACTTGATAGTTCGGTCATTCCTTACATATAGAGTTTCAATCACACCTTGTTTAAAGCGTACATTTTGTGAACATCGTTCAGTACTACATCTGATCACAACACAAATTAAACGCAGGCAAAATGTATCAAATATTGTTTTTTTAGCCGCTGGTAATTGAGTGAATAGATCATCGTGGTGCATCGCGGTAATCGCCGTTGTTCTCGTTGGGGACAAGCCTTTTGCCAAAATTTAGTAGTGTTCGGAGAAAAGCGGGGGATTATTTGTGTGATCTTGCACTTAGTCTTTTCGAGGGATTCGACAGTACCTCTGGTAACCCCTAACTTGAAAGCTACACAATTACTATGATATAATACGATGCAATTTGGATCTCGACTTTAAATTTTTCTGACGTCACTAATTTATTTGACAGCCTAATTAAACGCATCATTACTGACCACTACGATGAAGCTGTAGAATCACTTTATTTTTGTGTTCCACGCTTTGCGACCGTTCTTTATTCCAAAGGGATTTTTTGTTAATATCGCTTTATCTTAATTTAGCGATCTTATTTGCGAAGAACTTAAACTAGGGCATATCCTCCCTGGTTTACTTCTAGCCGCTTGTTTCAGATATGAAAGAACTCAAATAAAATTCAGTGCCAGTGCCCTGAAACGAACCTGCGTCAGTTCAAATCAGTGAAGCCGATACGAAGCAGTTTGTTTCTTTACGTAATGTAACAAAAATTAATTGCGCTTGTACATTCACATACGCACAGTTTGCGGTTCACTCAGACTATAATCTTCGCATGATTCGGTGACTTGTATTGGTACCTATACAGATGCCAATACGAATCATTGGTATAGATCACTCACAAGCATGATAGCGAATTTCACGTCGTCGCTATAAGATGAAGTAGCGACAAGGCTGCACATTTAAAGCAAACGTCGTAGCGCTCGTCGCTGCCAAACTAACAAAGAGAAGTATGAAACTTGCAGCTTTCTGGCTCTCTATTGTTTGTGAAGGGTAAAATTCGCACAAAGCAGATAGTCATGGTAGACACTTATTTCCTTTCAGCCGATCATAGACTGGGAACGTGTCACAAATAATAGAAATAATTCGGCATCTAATAATTCTTGTCATAAAACACGAACTTTCTTCAAAATTTAGCCCCATTTGTTAATTCAGAAATGCTTGTCGCATGTTTAACAAAAATAGCGCGAAAGAGCAAAAATAGTTCTATAACTCACAAACCTTCTCATTAAATTTTTGTGGAATTGAGTCGTTTGCTGCAGGTGGTTGGCCCTGTTTTTAAGATGGCAGGACTTTGCACTACGTTTGTGCTTTTATAGTATCTTAATTCTGGAATTCTCTGCTCTTTAAAGCTGTTGGTGTTGTGGAATTCATAGTAGTAGTAATAGCTATAGTAAAATCTGACTTTTATCTTGGTCACCAATGATTTGCTTTCGATATGTGTCTATAATCTGGTGGTAGAATAATAATTCATCATCTAGAATCCTTAAAAGATCTTTCTTTTTTTGATCCATAGCTTATATGTATATTATATTGCTACTACAAGTCATAATTGTAATCTCAATCGCTGATACATAAGCCAGTTAAAACCACTATTCAGCTTAGAACTAAAATAATTTGGCAATATGTAAAATTGAGAATAATAGCATACAGCTAATTTTCCCAATAGCTAATACAAATCCAAAGTAAATTTCCGGCTAACTTTCCCTATCAATGTTAATTAAACAGTTGGAACCAGAGCAATCTTAATATATAATATAAAATCGAATGTAAGAAATGTAAGCCACAAATCTAACATTTATTTCAAATTGAACTAGATTATTCTTACATGCAATTTCAGGTCAACCTGGTCGTCCGATCCTTTTTCACGCGGCTCGTACTCGTTTATTTCCACGGCGTGTGATAGGCGGTTTTATTCCGCAAATTCTAACGACCCAACATGTATTTATAGTGGAGCTTCTATCGAACTTTTACCGGTGACCCTTTCGGAGCCAATCCTTGTTGAAGACACACCAACAGTATGTTTCGCTGGTGAAGCCACTTCGACTCATTTTTACTCGACAGTACACGGTGCTTATGATTCCGGGCTGAGAGAAGCAATTAGAATTCACAACTATCTTAAGAATCAAGAGCAAAACGCCCCCACAGTCGAGAATATCCTTGTTTCAAAGCAACAAATTAATGCAAATCTCAACTGTAGTCGAAAAGTACACTCTAATGGGATAGACAATGTTGAAAAAGATAACCCAAAAGTAATGTCATCGACAATCAACGTGGAGGCCAAGTCCACCAACATTTTATATTCAAAAGGACTTCATAAGTGTGCTGAAGAACAGAGGATGAGCAAACACAAAATGAATGTCGGGAACCTTAACGGTGGTAAGTAAATTTTTAACGGTGATGTAGTTTTCTGCAAAAAATGGCTAATTTATTCCTTCCTTTATATATGAAACAGAGATAGTCCATTCCAAAGCGTTGGCATAACCCCCTTAGGCCTCATTAATCCTCAAAGATGTTATCAATAAACAAACTTTTTTACTGCTGTCGGAACTAATTTAAATTCATATTATCCTTCCGAAGGGCTAAGCATAAGAGGCAACGTATATTTGGTAGTATCGTTATAAGGAAGTAACTATTTTCATTAGCCAATTGTTTTTATACACAGGCTTTTATTGCAGATATGAATGAGGTTTACGACGAATTGCATGTTTCACGTTACATATATGCTGCGAATGATAATGTTATATGTAATTGTGGTGTACCTCAAATCAATGTGAAAATGTTGCTAGAAATTGTTAGTCGACGCCTCAATAGATAGAAAATGTAGGGTCCGTGAAGACTCACTTCAAGGTTTTCGATAGACATAAAATACAATAAACATAATCAAATGCTATTATATACGGAAAAGATGTCCGGAAAATGGCAGGTAAAGAACTTTCGGCTTGGACTAGCCGCAGCATTTTCGATTAGTCTTTGGCGTAACGACATGCCGTTCTTTAAAAGCTTCCAGCCGAATAATTTCCTTAAGCATCTGAATTGTAGCAGGTTTGCTGGCGTACATTTTAATCTTAAAAAAGACCCATAAGGAAAAGTTGAAGGGAGTCAAGTCGTATGAGGGAGACAGCCACGGAACATTTGCGTTTTCGCAGACGTTTGCGTTTTCGCTCTGCTGAATTAACGTAGCGCCGTTCTGTTAGAGCTACGTATTGTTCAAGCCAAATAAGCTTTAGCAACACAAAGTTCATCGACATTTATTGGTAGGGTTTACAGCTCAGACATATACAAATGCTGAGCTGTGAGAACGCCGCGAGAACCAATTGAAACCCGAATGCAAACCTTCACGGACCCTATGTATACATGCGCACATAATATCCACTGCTTAGCTAAATTATACTCGATGTTTTCTTGCCAGTTCACGCGTACTTGTTTTTAAGAAGTGGTTGATGGTATGTGCAAGCAACTCCTGAAATTTCAATTATTAGGAATGTTTCGGCGAAGAGTACACGAGTCTGCTTCAGGACGTACGGGGGAAGTCATTGTGATAGGATATCTTCAAGCATGCTCCGGACCGGACCACAGTGGACAGCCATGGTACGCGTGTGGTAGGGTATCTTCAAGCGATTCAAGAGCTCGAGCCTGTCTGGGTTGGGTGCTACCAAGTGATATCCAGTCCGTAAACCGACTTTTAACGCGAAATTTAAATCATTAACACGCAGAGCAAACGTTAAGAACAAAAAATGAAGATATTCTATCATCATCACTGAAGATAATACCTTACGGCACCTCTCAGTGACGAAAGCCAGATAGCGAGAAAGGGTGCCTTCTTCCTCGTTTGACGAGCGAGCGTTATACCTAACGGTGACTTTGTAAAAAGTGCGTCCACTTCGTTTAAGTTTCGTTGGAACTGGAGAATGAAGTACGGCTTCCACGGCGATCGACAATTCGTCCTGATGTGCGTTTTCTTAGTTAATGTATGATTGCTACCTAGAGACTTCATTTTTGTTGGACACAAAATTTGTCGCGGAGATAACGGAATTTCTATATTGGCCGAGGGAGGTCAGGAAAGTGCACGGCTATCGATCCAGCAGTTAGCCAGTGGTTTTCAAGGAGCTGCCATGTAGACGCAATTGGGTTTGTCCACCCTCACACTTAGAAGGTGAAGTGTGCGAAGCCCGTTGACGCTTGTTTCGACAATAGTGGCGTTGACTCCGTCTCCGGCGGTTTGATATATATAGATATGTTTATTTTAGTATGGTCAATGGCGATGACGTTGTTTCTACCAGCGCGAGACGAAGATCGCCACTCGGTGATGGTAAAACACCGACACGGACGGGTAGTGCCCGTTTTTCACAGACCTCTGCAGTGTATCCTATATTATATTATAGTATCTATCATGTCCGCCAATATAATTAACGTTTTGGTTATAATAGCAGGCACTTATAAACCTCTGATCTTTACTGTTTTGCCTCCAGACTCTGTTAGTTTTGGTTACATTCGAATATCGTCAATTTTAAAAATTTTCGTGATCATAATGGAATTTATTTTAGCTGAGATAAATCAGATAGCAATATCACCTCTATTATTTTTTGCCGATACGAATTTTAAGCACGCTCAGCCCGAAATCGTAAACCTGCTACATAATGAACCAAAAGAGCATTAATCTTAGATCAAATCACCCACATCTTTCTTTTAATTAACGAAACAAAAATACTAAGGGATCTCATCTATTAACCCAAGTGAGCAATTCATAAAAATGTAGATTATCATTAAAACGAATGGAGCTTAACAGAGACGCACTGCGGCATGGTCTTGCTTTTCTATATCTCTACAAGAAAAAATTGAAGTGGATTGTCTGATAATTTAATTCCGTTGCTATTAATTATGGTAATATTAAGGCAAGTCGTGTAGATAACTTCGTCTTAATACGGCTTTATATATATATATATATATATATATTGGCCTTTCGTCTTTTATTACAAATAGAGCAAAAAACAAATACCAAGGGGTTCGTTACATTTTGCTATATCCTTCATATCCATTTTATCGGAACGACAAGCCTCAGTCAGCTGGAAAGCTTATAATTTAAATTGCATCAATTGCGTCTTGTGATTTCGCCGAAGTACAAACTATTGGTACTGGATCTGTTATTGTTCGAAAATTAGGCAAAGAACGGCGCTAACTGCTCTAATTTACGGCGACTGCGTACATTGCAAATGGCAAAACAATTTTAAATTCTTTGTATTGCAAATATACTGGTCACTTCGGCATAGCCTTAATACGATCAATATCGCAAACACTAATTTTTACGTTCGTTGATTGTCTCTCAACACCATGTGTATTTACATATTTATATGCTGAGTACACTATCCCTTTTTCAGAGAACAAACTGACTGAAATAAGTAACAGCCTTATCATCCTTGATTATTAAAGCTATCTTTAAAAATTTGCCAAAAATTGGTCCTTATACATGCCCACACTCTTAGTGTGGAAAGCAAACACGCAAAAAGCTACTATGGACGAGTTGTTATTAATAAGAATACGAATAACTAATAACATTTTACTACTTTAACTCTATTTAGGTTTAAGAAACGTGGTTACTATAAACACTAGCCCTAGGGCTGACAATGATGTGGAACCGGAATCTATGAATTTTCAAGACAAAAAGCTTGTGAGACGGGGCCCCGACTGGCAGACAAAAACAATGGACATCAGTGAGAATCTTCTTGCGAAGACCGTCAGGTCGGATACTACCTCGAAAAATGCTGCTCAGGTGCGAACTCTTTCCCATTTGTCATCCTTTTCTATAAAAGAATCGTTTTCACGACAGACTTACGAATTGCGTAGCTACAGGCGTGTGATAGCCAGGCATACTATATTATGTGTTCGGAAAAATATGAACATACATTCTAAAATACCAATTGTGCCATGAGTACAATCTACGTTTATAATTCCCCATGTTATAAAATAATAACTGTCTACAAATACAATTATGCCAAAAAAGTACAGCTTGAAGGGCTGTCTACCCTTTACGGAAGGATGAATGACATAGTTATGTTCATTAGTTACGTTTTTTCTTGATATAACTATGTCTACGATTCTGCTCTCTGGATAGCTTTGTTGGGAATTCTGGTTTATGTGGGGCTCCGCCAAATATTCTAAATCTTTTAGTAGTTATTCAGCAAGCGAGTCAGCTCAAAATAAACGGTGGCATAACGAAGCTTCTCTTTTTTGCTCAAACAGTTGGTCCAAGAGGACAACCTCCGTCCGCGGCTGTTATCGGTCTTGCTACAGAACCTATTTGCCTTAGTTAAAAGGAAACGCGGTCTAGTCACTCTTATTTCATATGTGGATCTAGTAACGTAGTAGCCGGTTCCAAGGATAGGAGGCCTAGACTGGGCTGCACGTGGCTGCTGTTGAATTTGGATTCCTTGTAGTCAAAAAAGTCAAAGACAACGAAATTCAGGCTAGGGAGACTTGTCCGTTTTAAAAACACTGAGGTATGATGCTTCTCCACCTGTCTACATTAACAAATTTCCATATCTCCCAATATCTAGAAGCACAAACTTCCTGCTTCATGTCAGTGAGAGACGTAGAAAGATTCCGTTTGAAGTGGCGATGATCTCAAAATCCTCACATTTTGTCCATGTTAGCAACTCTGCGTATCTTCGAGATTTGAAAGTTGCTCCAAATGCCGCTTAAGGAGCAAAGATAATTTGGGAGGACTTGAATCATAGGCTCCGATCCCCTAATAGATATTCTACCGGTAGCGTATTCTAGCTTTTCACTGTAGGGCTTGGAACAGACTGTGTATAAGTTAGCCGACTCACCCCTCTTTCTCAAAGGGGAAGAAAGTCTCTGTGACTTTTCAGCTAGCTCTCCACCAACTTACAACGAAGTGTTCGCGACCTAAAAAAGAAAGTTGTCAGTGGTTTATCCTAATTTGTCAGCTATAGGTGCAATGAAGTGCGTAGAGGAGCGTTAATAGATCGAGCTGACTTGTTGCGACCGGATTTGCTGTTCATAGGTTCCATCACAGAATCATCTGTTCCTCCGCTGTTTGCTCCGAGCCTGTTTTCACTGTACGCTTATTTAGTCTGTATGAGTACTATGTGCTTATTTGTATCCTACACGGTATGTTTTACTTTATAAATAAGTCATTAGGTAGCTATGCTTAGAACACAAAAGCTGTACTATCCTCAATATATGTAACCGTAAGTAGTTGTGTTTTCTGATACTATGAGTATCTCTTTGATATCCCATCTGATCCATTTCCAGGTAAAAGCCGTGAATGCTCTAAAGCAGGCATAAATGTAGACTGTCTCGAACTGCTCGTCCATTCTCATTTCTGCTGTATTACTTTGTGCCGCTTGACCAATTTTCACCCCTGCTATCGTAAACATGAGATCTAACCCACGTACTATAGTATTATAATTCATGCTCAATACAAAACAGGTTGCTTATTACGGTGCAGCATCTATTACGAGGCGCTGTGAAGACTATGACACCTCTCTGTCGTATCGATCACCTTCGAGTAAAACCGGTTCGGATAATCCTAAGTAAGTAGTAGATTATTCAGAGGCATCGTTTTTACAGAAGAGGGACCACATAGATACATTCGAATTAACAGAAGTAATGTATGGTTAAGTTGTGAAAAACTAAATAGTCAAATTATAATAGAGCCAGTCATTAACACGTTTTTTTCTGAATGTATCTTTTTGTCTATGGAATACAATGTGAATCTGCTCATATGTTTGTAGCTTCTGACTCTTCATGAATAATCATGGAGAGTCAGTCAGTCCGTCACAAATTCCTGAGCTCCATAGAAATATCTGAAAATAGTGGCAAACTGTATTGAGGTGCTGTCAAAATAGTACTTAAGATCTTGGCAAGCAAGTGCAACTACAGGGACAACGGAAAGCAAACCTTTACGGCACCCAAATACATATATTATTGACAGGCTAGTAAGATCGTGCATACCTTTTTTTTTTTTTTAGGGGGCCGATTGAGAAGACTTCTTATCGGCAAGTTTATTTTCTCATTAAAGAAAATATACATAATTAGGGCCAGACGTGTGGATCCCTCGTTTACAAACCACGCCTGACCTGGAACCACTTTTCGTATTACGTCAGATCGGGGGGGTTTTCTCTGATGCCGAGAGCCGAACTTTAATAACAATATTTAGCTCAGCTCTCGGTCTTTATTCAGCGCTAGTGCCGGATCGCTTGCCTCATTTTGCACGCCCGTTCGTGGTGCTCTTTTAGTCTTATGACGTTCTCCATGAACGTTGCAATTGCGTTCCATTTATCCTTGCTTTCCAACATTGGTTGGGACGATGCTTTCAATTACCAGCTCCTTCTGGATCCTTTCCTGCATCACCCTTCTTTGCTCTGCGAAGTATCGGCACCGCAGCATTGTATGTGCTGCTGTGTCAACCTCTCCGAGTTCACAAAGGATTGTTGGCTCCATTCCGCCTGCCATCGCTCAATCGTCGCATGTTGCGCTTCTTTATCCGAAAC
>MNPL01026354.1:0-20675 GCA_002081605.1 Tropilaelaps mercedesae
TTATACATTTTAGAGAGGACTCTAGCTACTTGCTTCCCTTATAGGTAATTTATAAAAGTGCGCAAAGCTATGAAATCTCAATGAAGCAAGACTCGCGGTCGTTGCATCATTGAGCTACTTTAGAACACGTTACTTAGGTCACAAAATAGTTCATGAAACTGTTTTACTGGTTCAGTTTCAAAAGCGTGAAGTTGGCGGACGCTAAAAATAGGTTAGTAAGTATCAAAAAATAAAAAACGATGATACGCTCGCCACAGGCTGATCTGTTATGGCCCTAGCTTTTCGCAAATTAGATGATGAAATGAATACCACGCGTTCCTGACGAAATTGCTACAGCGATTCAGTGTTACTTTAAGCCAGTTATATGTTCATTTTCTGAATTTGAATTATTCTGTGAACCTCGGAACTGCATAAACAGCGTGTCGGACTTCGGTACAGCACCAAACGCCGAGGTAAACCAAACCTTCTACTTGATCCCTGCTCAGTCGCACCACAACGGGTATGTGTGGCGTTACTGCGTCTGCATCGCCAACGATGTAAATGGTTCATAAAGGCTAATTTTTTTCTCCTATAAATTCCAGGCAACGATGAGCTCGCCATCTCCCTCGCAGCTGGCGTACAGTCAGCCAACGGGCAGTTCGCTAATTCCCTTTTTCGTCGGCTCACCTGGCCCCCAAGGGGGCAGTTCGATGAGCGCCGGGAGTGGGTTAGGCGGACCTATGGGCCCCGGGATGGGCAATCCCCGCGAAACGTTACCGCAACCCCCGCAGCGAGCGGACGTCACGGATATGGAGCGTTTCCAGCAAGGGTCAAACCGGATAGGAACGCCTACACTAGCTGGGGGTGGGGGCGGCAGAGGCCAAATGGCCGTCGGAGGTTCTCGACCAATCGGACCCCACAGTAATAACAATAGCAACAATAACAACAACAATACCTCACAACAAAACAGCAACAACCAACGGTAACTATCACCGAATTGGAAGTTAGCTGAGTATTGTTATAAAGTGAAGCTACTGAGAAATTTTTGTTATTCTAGACAATCATGTATTATATATGTATATATATATATATATATGCGCGAACATGTGTGTGTGTGAATTGTATTGTTACAGGTTTAGTGAGCAGAGTCCAATGCTATGGCGCAACGGTGGCGGAGGCGGCGGGGCTGGGGGTGGTCCTCGAGGGAATCCCTTCAACTCGAATACTTCCCTTGACCTTTCCGAGTTCCCGTCACTAACTAACCGGGATTCAGCTGCCAACATCAACCCCATGTCCGGTCGAACACCCTACGGTTAGCGTTTTTACATATTTGACGCCTTAAATTATTTCTCATTGCTATTGTCATTGTTCGTGCCAATTACGTTAATTAGGGAAATTGTGTCACCTGTTGTGCAAGACTTTTAGTGGCGCTTGAATTCTAATTGAGCCATCATCTCGTTTCTTTCGCATCGTACAGTCTTATTGTTTCTACAAGCATTCTTTTACAGTAGACTATGCATGGCGCTAGACTTTTAGGTTTACGACTGTAATCCAGGATAGAAATCTGGCCATTTAGTTTTGTCTTATATTCGAGTCCGAGAAGTTTGGCTTAAGTTTCTATGAGAGGGCAGTGGATAAAAGAAATTTTAGTCTCGTTCAGGTTTCTGATGCGGTTAATTGTCTAGAACGTTTTAGCTGACGTAAATCGCAAGGTTTAGTTCGCACCGACGAAAAGATATTTGCCGGTATAGAGAGCAGCTGTAGCTTTGTAATCGTTTTTTGCAATAAAAAATCCATAGCTACTTTTCGCTATTTCTTTAGTTATATTAGTTTATGAAGGTACGTTTGCGTTTATCTTATCCTGTCAAAAATACGTAAAATTAGATAAAATGCATCTGAACTCATATTGTAATTTTAACTACTTTGCAGTTGTGAGACTCAACCAGCATTTTGCATGTGGGTATTATGTTTAAGTTACGCATTTTGCCCTCCCACCTCTTAGTTCCTTCCCAGGCTGCCTTTACTTTTTGTATTTGATTATCTTCATTTTCTCTAACAGTGTTTTCGATGATAGCACTTTTTCGATGCTTTATAGACTTCTAGTCCTCTAGCTAAGCTTTTGTAGACGCCTTAGAGCCATTGAACGATCCGCGAGTCAGGATTGGCCACACGTCTTGGCTCCTTGTTCTCGTGAGACTGGAGACTGCGGGTATTACAACGAGTCCCTGTTCTTCGCCAAGAATGGCCAAGCGTAGTCGAAGCAGGGGCCTAAATTTAAGCTTGCGGATGGTGTGCAATGGTTCTGCCAATGCATTTTTTGTTGGGTTGTTATATGCGAACAGCGAGGGCACATTGTGTGCTTATCACAGCAAGGTCAGCTTTCTAATGCGACATTGTTGTGTAGAACGCCCGTTTGCTACCGAAATAGTGGATAAGTTCGTGGTCGCACGTTTTTGTGACTCGAACAGTGGCTAGAAATTTCCTCAAGTGTTGACTCCTCGAAAACACTGAACATATAAAGCCTCCGCGGCGTTTTAGATTTTACCGCGTATAATAATTACTTTAAAAAATATATATGTGCATATATATATATATATATAATGTTGACAAAAATTTTCAAAATATAATACATGTGCGAAGACTATCGGAATGTTTATGTAACATGAAGCTTGTCAAGATGCAGATCCCTGTTCTAGTCATTGCATATCGCGGTTGTTGTTCTCAGAAAAAACAACGCCGATTCTGCTGAATCTCTCATCAGCCCCGTACATTTCCTTCTTGTTACCCTCTGTCAAACGAATGCATGACAACACATGCACAGGAAATGAAAAATGTCTCATATGGTTTTCTCTATGCGTGCCGTTTTGCCGACACGACTGAACTCACGTTTGCAGTTGGCATGGTGAAGAACCCCAATAGCGAAGCAAGTGAATTTCATATCCAAAATGAGGACTTCCCCGCACTACCTGGCTCCAACCACACCAACCTCGGCAATCAGCAAAGTCCAGGCACGGTAACAACGGGGTCGCAGCAGGACGCAAGCGGCACGCCGGGCAGCAATCCCCAGCAGCAGATCTCGCAGCAGGTGATTAGCATTAGACACACAAATGGTCCTGGGTTTGTACGATTTCGAAAATAAATAATGAGATGGTCGCAGAAAACGATGCGGTCTAACCCTGTTTCGCCATGGTGTTTTGTGTGTATACAGCTTGTTTATTAAAATATTCGCCGGCTGCGTCCATGACCAACCTGACGCTAATAGAGTTCCGTTGGCCGCTTTCAGGTGAATAGCGCGAAAAACGGCCTTTCAAATGGACACATCTTGGCAGGCGACAAGAGCGTCAACGGGGTACCACTAAAAGGGGACCAACCAGGGTTAGCGTCAAATCAAGGCAATCCCGGCGCCCAAAGTGGGACGGGCACGCGGAAACACATCATTACGTCGAAAGATGGTCGAGTAAGCAACATACCATCGGGCATGATCCGCGATCAGTACGGCATGGTTGGCCTATTGACATTTATTCGGGTGGTGGAAAGCGAACCGAACCTCGTAACGTTGGCGCTTGGCTCTGACCTGACAACGCTCGGGCTGAACCTCAACTCGCATGAGAACCTGTTCACCGTGTTCGGTGGGCCATGGGCCGAGCAGGCGTTGCGGCCACACGAAATGGAGTACAGCGTGCCGCAGGAGTACCTCATCAACTCCCACATCAAGGACAAACTGGCGCCGATCAAGCTGCACCGCTACAGCGAGGATACACTGTTCTTCCTCTTCTACATGTACGGCGGTGACATCATGCAGCTGGTGGCTGCATCCGAGCTTTACAATCGCGACTGGCGGTTCCATCGCGACGAGCGGGTGTGGATCACGAGAACCGGCATCAATCCAACGGAGAAAACCAGCACGTACGAGCGAGGGACGTACTATTTCTTCGACCCGGTCAACTGGCGAAAAGTGGCCAAGGAGTTCCATCTCGAGTACGACCGATTGGAGGAGCGTCCGCCCCCACTCAGTTTCCCCACCGGATTGTAATTGGGTAGTTCGTCGCGGTATAGGCCATTACGTCCACCGCCGCCGCCTTCAGGGCCAGGTCGGACGGTAGGCCGTTCTCGTCAGTCAATTGTCAATCGATCGCGCGGCCTGATTGATTGGTGATAGATATGATTCTTCAGGTGATTCAGGCCAGCATTCAGAGGGCGTCCGTGAGCGTTGTATATTGATTGCTGGCCGGCCACTGGGCCTGCGAGTTGCCTCATCCGGGCCTTTGGGGGACCCCCGAGCTGGTCGACGGCCAAAGCCCAACCTGCAAAGTATCGTGGGTTGATGGAAGTGCGTCGACTGAGTGGACGCGAAAGAGAAAGAGAGAAAAGAGCGAGGGGGAAACCGGCGCAAGTTTTGGGTATTGGGTCCGGGGCCAGCGAGCCGGGTGTGCTGTGTGTGTGTGTGTAATAGAACAACGCGCGTCGCTGGCTGATCTCTCCATGGATGAGGACCGCAGACTACGGCGGCAGTCTGTCACATATTTAAGAGCTGAATCGGTTGGTTGGCGCTGCTGATCGGTCGCGGTGAATGTAGTTAGTGGTTGGTTGATATTCCACGCTATTCCGTTGTATTCCACGCTGTTCCGCGTTCGTTGTGGTTGGGCCGCACTCGAGAGGCCCTTCCCCTTCACCTGCGCTACGACGAGTGCCGTTGCTGCTCTAAATCTGCTACAAACGTCAGTCATCTATGTCCACTCTACGTTTCGACGCCTCGCTCCCCGGTTCTCTTGGTTTCTTTGTCGCCGTCTTTATATCACTCAATCTCTTTTGCACGTACATGAAGAGAGAAGCCTCGAAGAGGTGGGTCAACTCGGCATCCCCTGAGCTCAACTGTCATCCGCCGTCGACCTCGTCCATCACATCTATCTCATTGTAAATGTCAGATGAATTGTTCGCTACATCAGTGATAACGTCATCGGAAAAACGACTCATGGAAATCGAAAAGCCAGCGCTTCGTGGGACGTCGGTCGGCGACGACGCGAGCATCGGGCTAGACACCACTGCGAATCGAATATCAATTCGGGATGAGGACAAGATTTAAGGGTTTTGTTTTATCGGTTGTTTTCTGGGGGCGAGCCAGCTGTTTGTGTAAGCTCGTACGACCTACTTAAGATCTGCCGTCGACAGAGACAGCCGCGGGGAGAAGAAGGGAAAAATTCAATCTCCTCTTCGTTTTTGTTGTGACCCCAGTGTCCCGCGGTTTACGGCTGTCGTCGACAGTGATGTGACAAGTGACTTGACCAAACAAAACCAAAACCGCCAGCTCGAGGAATCCGATCAAAGTCAGTAGAGCCAGTGTGGGTACAGTTCCGTTCGTTTGACAAGCTATCCAGCATTGCTAGCCAGCTGGCCGAACGAGCCAAATAATAAACAACAAAGAATTTAGTATAGGAGGGCTCAGCATGTAACGAGGTTGTATCGAGCGGCATGGCCAGGAAAGTGTGCTATTTTATGCGCTCCCTTATGAACACCTAGAAGTCGATTTGAGGACTGGTGAATCTGCCTATGCTGAAGAGGATAGCATCCGGCTTACAGACCGCCGTCCGTTAATCAGACGCCTCTGTAAATTTTTTGAATGAGACAATAGATGGGGAGACAGTGGGTGGCGCATATTGGTGAATTGGTGGTGGGGTACTCCGAGTTCGAGTAGCCAAGTCGATGATGAGAAGTCGAACCGAAGGTCTATGTAGAAAAACAATTGCAAAAAGTGTATGTTTATTAATGACGATGCTGAAGACGACGTAGATTGAGGAGGATCGAGGTAGGAAGACATGGTGGTGTGCGAAGGGAACGCCGTAAGCCCAAAAGCAATGCTTTGTTTTAATTTGTAGAAAAAAACGAGTACAGAAAATACAGTGCTGGAATACAGGTGTGTAAGTTTAAATGGAACAAAGAAATGTGAATAGAATATGTTACTATTACTCTATAATTATTATATAATTATAATTCCCTATAACTGTGTTTATTATTGTAACAATAACAACAAGAACTACTAGCGACAACAAGAAGCGTAGTTGTAATAGCCCAATCTCTCTGTTTCCTTCTTTCGCCCTTGGACAAAGCAAAAACGATAAACATTAAGGTATACTCGACAGTTCAGACGGCGGCAGAAATCGCGCTTTGGCCCACGATGTGATTCTCAATGTCTTCTATTTTTAGAGACTATATATATATATGTATATATATATATACATATATATACATATACATAGAGAGAGAGAGAGAACAAATACGATTTCAGAAGGAAAGACGGAGTTGAAGGTGAACAAAATGAACATAGTGAACTAAACAAAATGAAGCGAATAAATACAACACGAACATGCGACATTGTGGACGACGACGACGATGACGATGGGAGCAGGAGAAATACAAACAAATCACCTCACAGCAAAACGACAGCAATTAAACAGAGAATAACAAAAAAGCAAAAAAAACCCAGACGAGAACTACGCAAAAAAGAAAATTTAGGAGATAAAAGGGGCGAAAAAGCTACCGTTTTCCTTGTTTATCTATTTTGTTCGCCGTTTACGCCGAACTCACTGAAAATTAGTAGGATCACTAAGCTAGTGATTTATTGGCGCTATTTGCTGTTAGATTCAATAGTTTATTATTAACGCAATTGATCGGCCACTTGTCTGATGGATCAATCAGTGTAATTGAAAATTCCTCAGCGACGAGATAAGCTAGGTAGTAAACAAACGGGGGGACAAAATGCGTGCTGCTAGAACGGGGCGGGTAGTGATGGGAGATTCGGTAACGAATAAAAACGAAGCGAGAACAAGCCAGCAAAAAAACACTGTCAAGACAAGCACAACATATATGAAAACATCAACGACCACGTCAACACATCAACAACAACAACACAGTGATACAGCAATAACGGAAATAGAACCCCCAGAGACCAACAAAACGAAGGTAGAATATCATCACTGAAAAACAAGTAGATTGGATACCTTATAGCACATCACTAAAACACACAGCCTGGTGAATTTCAACGGAGATGTCATACATTTAGCTGTGCTTCTACTTGAGTTGTACATGCCTAGCAAGGCTACTCGAAACGATGCCATTGGCATAGATCAACATCAACAACTGCTATATATAGACAATATCACCACTTGACGGAATAGAGGCATACCAACTGATTGAGGCAAAAACAAAAGTAAATAAATCTTATTTCATCCGTCGTATAAAATCCTAGCGCTTTCTTTTATCCACAGCGGTGGAATACAAGCAGCTATACAGCGCTAGTATGGGCTTCTCTCTAAGGAGGGAGTCTTTCTCCGAGGAGTTAACCGCCATTTACAGAACGTCGCTTTCCGTTGGGAAGTAAATATACAGTTCACCGAGGAGACCCTCCAATACATGTTATGTCTATACGGTTATGTCTCAACTACATGTTGCCCCTTCGATGTAGGCAAGTTAATGTAGTATACTTAAACCTGTCCATCTGTAACTCATTTCTTCATTATTCCTGCAGCGGGATACTCAAAATTTCAAGATGTCCAAGTGCATCTCGTAGGACACAGTTCCTATGTTTTACATTTAAACTCTGTTTACAATTGCATCTAACTTAAACACCATTTCTAGGGTAATATCTTTCAGGCTTCACTTGAAGCTTTTCATGATTACCGACATTGATCGTATTCGCGTCTAGGAAAAGTTAGCTTGCGGATGAGATTCGGCGTTATGCTAAATAAACCCCATTAATTAGATCATTTTCAAAAAGCGAGAATGTTATCTCACAAACAGATATTGCTTTTGGGTGAAGCTCGTCAAAGCGGCGAGAAGACATTGTAATTTCTCATGTCAATAAGCATTTCCTATATACTATACCTAGCTCATCACAGACTAATGTCATGAATCCTAATTGTCGCCTAGGAAAAGCCTCAGGCTAAGTTTGGCAAAAGTACATTTAAGAAACACACTGAAAAACACAAATTCAGCATAATTTTTCTCTAGGTCAAACGATGACAATGATACATATATCACAACTTTATTGTCAATATTTTTAACAACATTATATTATTATTATCATTATTATTGTTTCTACAGCATCGTTTCGTTGTGAAAATTAAACTTTTCCAAAGCGGTGAGAGCATATAGGACGGGCAGACCAGCAGTTACAAAACTACAGAAACAATACTATCAATCAATTTTAGCAAGACCGAGGCCTTGCTCATAAAGCGCAGGCAACTACTCACCCACGAACACGGTCTATTTTACGGTGAATTATGAACAGATATAGGCCGCATGTACAGGATAACCTAATCTTGTATAACTGCCACGCATTTAAGACATCAGGAAGGGTACTAGTGCACAATGATAAACGAGCAAAAAGATGTAAGCTTATATCCATGCCCCATCTCAATTTCTCAGCCAACCTGCAGACACCACTGCGGAAGAGCTTAATGTTATTATAGCAAAATTGGCAGATTCTCGTCGTACGTCTTCCTCATATGTCTCGGCATGTCCATCTTACCGAGAAATTCATCCGCAAAAATCTGTAATCTGACGAGTAAATCACGATACAAAGATCTTTCTTAAAATCAAAATGGAGGCTATTTTGTCCATAAGAATATTCATGCCAAGTATCTCCCGACAACACATGTCCTATTCCGAGGCTGGTATTTCTGTCCCGAATTTCAGATGTAGTAGCTTCAGCTTGGCGTGAGAACACATGACGCCCTGGCTTGCTTAGCAGATACCATCGCCTTACGCATTTATTGATTTACAAATTTGTATACTTTATTGGCCACAAACTATCTCTCTAGTTGTGCGTTACAGCCGCCAAGACCTCGCCGTAATGACATTTTCAAGGTTCATAATAGATGCCGAAGAACACCGCATACATGAGAGCAGCAACTGTTTTAACTTTACAAAGTTGGCACTATTGTCCTAATGTAAAGCAGAAATTGCTGCAAAGCGGTGACTTCTTACATAAGTGTATAAAATAGACGAAAGCTATACTTGGCGCCTTACTTTATGGATTTAAAAATTTTTCAAATAAAGTTAAGAGAACCGGGCCGGAAGCCGAACTAACTGTTTGCTTGTAAACGAGCTGTACTAACTAGCCGCGAAATAACTGGGCTATCCGCATATGAACAGGGAAACGGAAGTCCGCTTAAAAAGCCCGCCAACAATAAGAACAGGTGAGAAATTGAGTTATTGCAGGGCATCAAGCAATCAACTTGTGCATTAAGCGGTGTTACGTGGCTCCATTCATGTACCCACTCAAAAGTACCCTCTCAAGAGGATTCTCAAATATACCTGAATACCTTCCAGAATATCCTTTTTTGAGTCAATCTCTCTGTATATTTTGTCACAGTTTGTTGCAGTGTATAGTTTGGTACGTTAGTCATTTCTTATACGGATTTTCATATTTTAGGCTCGATTAACAAGTCCAAATTGCCATTATTGCTCGCCTACCTGCCAAAACTTATCCAAACTATGCAAACACCATTAATTGGGCTAATTAATCGGCAATTTAATTGCTCCATTTTGTATTGCATGACAAAAACATTAAAATATGTTTGCAGTTTTACAAAACAACGAAACTGCACAACGTTTTCTTTTTATTTAATTTTTGCAGTTTTACAAAACAACGAAACTGCACAACGTTTTCTTTTTATTTACAAGTTTACGGGCTTGACAAAGTAGAAAAAACAAAGGGTTTCTATTGCGTGTAATGGTATATGCTTAGCTATCCTGTTCTGGTTAGCTCTGGAAACTATTTCTTGCACTGATGTTATTCGGTGAGATGGTGTGTAGGACCCTGAGCTATACACTATTGGCACTTTGTGGTGAAGTTTGTTATTCATTCAGTTCACCAACTGCTCGTTACTTTCTCAACTTAACTCTGGTGGTAACTCTGGATCGTTTATAACGTCGACCTTCCTTAGTACAGGCTAGTCATGTTTGTCACGGGCGCAGTCATGAGCCTACCAATATGGAATCAACCCGTTTTAGAATAATGAGTTCACAGCGTTATACATAACAACAAATGAATAATTTGTATTTATTCTAACAGTGACGTTTTTCAACTTAGGATACGCATTCGTTTTACAACTTTACCATGTAATTACATTTTTCGCACTATACCTACATATAGCGTCTATCCAGATGCGCTGTATTTCTTCATCTCACACTTAATTCCAACTATAAATCTAAATTTATACATTAAATTGTTCGTGAATGATTGTAATAGCTCTTTGACGGTTGTTGATTCGAGTTAGTATTCGAACTATGGCACCATAGGAGTGACTGATCTACTTAACCAATATCGGCGGCTATGTCACCAATAGCTGACTTGCTTCACAACTCCACGGGCGGCTACCAAAATCTTGGATAGCTTTCAGAGCATCTCACCAAAAGTCAGACAAATCAAGCAATTTTGCCTCAACTTGTCGGTGATTACGAGGCCGCCGCATTGGAAAATCTGTCTTTGCTTGCTTTTGGTGTATAGAGATTGATATCTGGTGATCGCTAACATTATCCTGTTCGATCATCGCGGAGAAGTTTGACCCCTTTTGTATTCACACTGGCCTTACAGCTATTCAAATACGGCAATGTCTCGGAAAACCGCTGTGGTACGGCCATTTCGTGACACTGCGACTCTGCTTTCGGAGGTCCTTGACTCAAACCTCGATGCGGCAGTTACGCATGACATAACTGTGTAGAGTTGTCTTTCGATCGCCGGATCTTGTCCTCATTCCACCGTTATTCCTCCATTATTTTTGACAAACAGCGCGCTTGGTGATGGAGGTGACGTAACATAACCGGCAAGCATAATCGCCATCCGGCTCCTTCGATAGATAAACACCTTATCTCGGTGTGAAGAACTTGATATCTCTACATCGTAGTTATGGCCGATCAATTTCCTCTGTATGCCTCCGTCTAGCTTGTTCCATTCGACTAAAGAAACTAGCCATTGGCAGTAAATGCATGTGCAGTGCAGCTCGTGGAACATTAGAAGATGCCTACCTCAGATGATGCAGCTATGTTCGCCAAATTGTAGGGCAACGGAAGGGTTGCCCGTTGAAGCTGGAAAGTGCTTTAGCGTTTTAGCAGACGTGCAATAGTCGAAAACGTGTTCGCCGTCAACTTCGGCCGACTGCTATGTTGATGAGTCGATTGACGTTGCAGGCACCTGTGAGGCACCTGGTTACCGTTAGTTGAACGCGCCAAATCCATATCAGTAAATGGCGAACGCAGACGCAATCGCTAACCGTTGATTTGCCACGGAAGTTATTTGTTTCCTCTACTTTGGCTGATGAACCCCGCTCGTTCCGACGAGGCCGCTGGACGTTCCCCGTCTATCGCGTGCGCTTCTGTATCCCGCCCGATCACAAGCCGGTGGGCAGGCTGATTTCCGTTACCTTTGTTTCGAGTTCATCACTACTCAGGTAGCAAGTTTGGGTCACTTGACGCCACTGGATCGGGTCGAAGATGAGATGCGTGCCAGGCTCGAGGTGGCCCTTGACATCGGGCTTCACCCAGAGCTGCTGCTGACGGTGAAACCTCCACCCCCGAGCATTAAGCTCCTTTGCGGCCAGGAGCTGTGTCACCGAGCCACCGTTCGTATAGAAGAGGAAGAATAGCGTGTCGAGACAATACTTCTCGCAACGCAATGGCGGAATTTCCTTCATAAGCTCGTTGACGCGGTATTCGTCCGGGACGTTCGCCTCGATCTCCTGAGGCCATAACGTCACCGTCGCCATCGGCCCGCCAAAAGTCTTGTGCAGCTGCTCCGTAGAGTTGTAGTTCGGAACGAACTCCGTCGGTTCGGCACCTATCGCCATAAGTCGAATGGCTGGATTCCGCTGTGCTAAATGGAGACACGTCAGAAACGCTTGAATGCCGTAGGCGTCGGTAATGCCCTCCGGTTGGCTGTTGCTCGGGTCGCAGCTTTCGGGTTTCATTGAAGGTGGGCATTTTTGGGGGCAGACCTTTTCGCTATAGCCACAGCGAGTGGGATGGCTTGCGTTGTGAGTTAGCTCCGCCTTGTTGGGAAAATAAGGCCCAGGCTTAAAGCTGCCGCTTTGTGCCATCATCAAAGAAGAGGGATCCCTTTTACCCTTTAGTTTTCTGCAAACCACAAAGAATATTATGAAGTTGTCATTATTATTGTTGCACTAACCAAACTCATCGCCCAAGACATTGCTAAGTCTCTTCTGGGAATTTAGATGGACATTTAGACAAACCTTGATAATACCAATGGGAATACAAAAGTAAGAATCTGAAATGAAGGGCTGACTGGACCTCAAGTTGCGTTTGCAATCACATTTTTAACTAGATTAGTGGTTACGCCTTGATGATAGGCTATGCAATGCGTTAGGAGCTTCCACTCTCTTGCTCGGCACCGTATTAGTGAGTTTCAATTGTAGCCTATCCAATTTATCGCTCCAAGCGCACTTACTGCGTGTACTTTCCGCTATAAATTAAATGACACCGTTTTCACTATTTCAAACGTATTTTATCCAACCGAATTCAGAAATCCAGTTGGACACACGACGAGAGAGGAAGCGAACACACTCGATAGTAAGGTCCAACGGAGCAGATCTGACTGCAAACATCAGCATCTCAAGTTTCTACCAGCGTAAAAAATCGACGTTACATTCATCACGCGTCACTTACGCACTAGTGGCTGTAGCCGGTACACAGCGTGTTCGCGTTCCGAAGTGGCAGCAACTTCTCGGCGGCGTGATGGGAAGCAGTCGCAGCGAAATTTCGAGCCACCAAAATCGAGATTGTACGTTACGAGTAGTTGGCCAAGTCGGTGGTCGCAGTACAAACTACGGTGACTGGCAGAACTCTGAATAGCCAACTGTTGTAACTACAGTTGGAACGTTCGGTGCCATGACTCCCTCTCCTTCGATCAAGCACATCGACAACAAAGCAACGAGAACGTACCGATGTTCGCGTACAGGCCAGACCAGCTGATCCGACACCCGGCGTATGCTGATGTGCAAGTCTGCTCGAGCAATGGCGTACAGTCGAGTTTGGTACACTTCCATGTAAGCGTATGGTCGAACTATGGTCACTGGGCTGTTCGAAAATACGTAGCGTTCTGTATAGCGTATAGGGTGCACCCTCTATAGAAGTAGGATCGTTCCGTCCCTGTAGAGGTGCAGGACAATAGAGAAGTGCGAGCTGAATAACTATAGGAGTGCATAGGTACCGTGAACGTTAAGTGTTGGCTGATGATCAAACCTGAAGATATTTTAGGTACGCCTCTTGCGTGTTATAGCACTTGGGTTTCGTTTTGCATAATTTGGTCGGTTCGGTTTGGTATGTAGTAAACCAGAAAGATTGGCTCAAATAGCAGAATTTTTTCTTGTAGTATGCTGAATCTTGCTGGGTTGCCTTGGCGTGTGAGCATTAATGTTTGTTGAGTACATAACCACAGTATGAAAAATTAACTTCAAAAATATTTCTCTTGGCATTAGATAAGCTCGACGAATGTGTTCTAAGTACAAAGTTTCATGAAAAAGTAAGAACCTTAGTGAGGATCATACAGAACGTATGCCCACTTTAGCAAGCAAGCCTTATGGTTATTTTGCAACCAATAATTATTTGAAAAACCAATTTCATCATATAGATCATATATTACTTTTAAAATGAATAATTAAGAACCTGTTTGTCATATAGGAAAGTCAAGACGGGAGGAAAAAAATTCTAGATATCTAGTACAATAATCGACATGATTTTACCAATACTAGTACCTCGTCGGTAGAGGGCGTCATATCCTCTGTGGGAATTTTCCACACAGTGGTAGGCTTCGCACTTGACTAATAAAAAAAAAACGTAATGCTAATAACTAGTGTGATCGGAATACTTTTTCGATACATCTTCGGAAATGCCGCAGGTAAAAGTCCGCGAAGCATGTTCGTATTTACTTTCAGTGTTAGCGCTCCTTCTTGTTAATTATTACGCAACAGTATGGCAGTTAATTGTTTGGTTATAAAGAAGAAACACTTTTGGAATTTGAATGTTGCCCAGAACAGAGCTGTTAAACAACAAAGAGCTGAGAAACATCAGGTAGTTCCTTTTAGTGAAACACATAAGTGTACAGAATGTAGATTGATTGCATATCGAAGGCATGAGGTCATCGCCCGAGGCACGCATAGTCTTCACGGTTATGACGACCCTCGAGGAGGAATCTCGAAGCAGCTGGGGTCCCGGACGGCGCGCAGGATTTATAGTTTCTTGCAAAAGAAAAAATAGACGCGATAAGACCAAAGCGGAGAAGATTATAAAATAAAGAGCAGTAAACGAATTTGAAGGTCGGGTTATGGCTGTTGTGTCGATTTCGAGATATGCGTGCGGCAGATACGGCGAAGGGGTCTGAACAAGCCCTGGTTGAGAAATTGGCATATGTGTTCGACCATATTGAACACCGTTTGAAGTGCAATCGATTCATCTTTGCCACGAACGTCTTAGATAAGTACACAAGCTAAGTATTGTTATCGGTTGCGACATTTTTAACGTTGTCCTTGCTATAAAAAAATCAATGGAATAGGAATTTTGGGCCAAGTTGTGACCTTAAGGTTGCTCTGAGGCTTGACAGGTTAGCGATGGTTGTTTCAGTTCCTCACAAATGTACGTGGCAAAGCAGAGTATATGAGAACTTGATTTAGTGAATTACCATAGCTGTATGTCCAGACCTGACCAGAGAATAGCCCATGAATACGACACTCGAGAAGAAAAACAGCGGAGGACCAAAAGGCACCTAAAAAGTTTACGCCACAAATTTTTCACTTCCACACGCGGCATAACCGTAGGCATTTTGATAGATGGGAAGGATACAGTAGCGTCTGCAGAAGAAGAAGATTTATTTATTTTACTTATTGACGATATGAAATATAGGTTACGTATAGCGAACACAGTTAGCGGTGATTAGATCTTACCGACTGGTCGAGCTCGGTGGCTTGATGCATTCGTATGCGCCTTGCGACTGGAGTAGACACGTAGGTGCATGGGTTCGATCTCCGCCGGTGCACATTTACATTTATATGGAGTCCGTCTTACGAAGTAATGCAAAAACTGCGACCGTGGACGTTAAATGTTGGCTGATGGTCAGCTTTATTTTTAGATCTTACCGACTGAATCAACAAGAAAAACGCGCGCTCAACTAACGGATACAAACTATATCTTCTACACTATTATACCATCAATTTGCGTCAATATTGACATGTGTATGGAAAACATATGTGAACACTTAATCAAACGAACAACAACAATTTCTAGCTAAGTATGCAGATTGATAGACGTGGTTAAACGAGATCCATTGACTTCTTGTCACTACATGGAAGGTTCGTGCTCCTCTCAGTAAAAAAAGGCGAGCTTCTGTACACGGCATTGGTCAGAGGCTGACGCACCCCTAAGTGAGTGGCACTTTCGAAGGCTTCTCGTCTTGTTAATGAACCTCCGTGCCTCGTGCCTTTAACGGTATCAGCGACGCCGGCTGTTGGTTGTGACCTCAGGCGGTGTCACAGAGCGGCACGGATCAGTACGTGCTTGATCGAGACCTACACATCGATGGGTAGCGACAGAGGGAAGGCCTGAGACTGCCGGGGGTGACACGGCGAGATCGAATGACATTTTCCATGTCGACGTCTGAAGGAAGCAACGGAGTCGACGAGCAACGAACGAGCTCTCTTCTATCCAACCCTTTTTGGAATCGCTTCTGTACCATTATGACGGGCGGGAAAAAAGGAAGAAGCCAAAATTTGAGGTCATTAAAACTGGGGGCTGGCGAGATCCTCTTCCGTTCCATGGGACACGTTCTCATCCAATAGCCTTATACGGCTGAAGAGTAAATCTGTTTTTGATTACCTTAAAGACGTTCGACGATTTTGCAGTGATGGTGGTGATGTCTCTGTTGGCGCTAGCGAAAGGGAGACGGGCCAGGGCAGTGAAGGTATGACAAATCAACGAGAGCGCCGGCATCTGCAACTGGGAGTTTTCACAGAGAGGGTTGTGGTGAGGGAAGGAGGGGTAGTAGTGGCTGTGTTTCCATCTTGATTTTTGGCAAGGAGTTTTGAGCTCCCCTCTTCCTGCTTTTCGCGACCACTACGAGCAACCGGCGTTCAAAAGGCAAAGTAGAGCTTCGTAGACCTAGGCCGGTATACCTGCGCAGCTAAAGAGGCTGTCCACAGCAAGGCTGCTCGACAACTTGCACGGCAGGGCGTTATAGACGGAGAAATAGAAATGACAGGCCCCTATAAGATAACATACAGATAGAGCTGTATCAACCGTAGACGACCAGAGTAGAGATTTATATAAGGACGAAAAACACGAGTAGAAAATACTAGCTAACTGATTGCCCTATGTTCAACCCAGTTGAATGCATTATCGGCATTATTGCGATAGAAAATTTGTTTTAAAAAGTGACTTGCTAAGAGTGCACTAATGTCGGGAGAAGTAGTTGTACAGGAAACGCGTAAAAGTGGTTGTTCGAAGACAATCCGAGCTTGGTTTATCACAGCTAGAGGCTCGCTTTAGTGCTAGAACTATTGAAAATACAGAGCATACAAGTGTAGATACAATGGGCAAATGCTCGCTAAGAATGCTAAAGCAGATTGAAAACCTCTGCACTGCTAACTCTAGTAAAGTTATGTACTATTTTCTTCTAGTCATACATTGTCGCATTTTTGAAACAGGTATCCAACTCGATAAAACTATAAAATGTTTAACTCTGTGTTCACATAAATAATCGAAAATTTAGTGACATGTCTATACTGTTATATAGTAGCATACCGGTCAAGCTAGGCTAACATGCGCCGCAGGGAGTGCAATACAACAAAGGTAGTTATTTCGAGCGATTTCGTTCATGCTATCAAGAAGTTGATAAAGCTCGCTGCTAATGATTCTTTGGCTCCATGAAGTGTTGGTATTTACCAGTTTGATTTTTCTATATTTAGTATAATATCATCTGCGCCTTGGGTTTATACATCCTCTGGCTTGGATCGCATACTCATACCACGCACATCAAAAATATCTTCGTACTCTTTTTGAAAACCTCTTTTAGAATACGCGCACCCAATAGTTAGACAGTCTACTCTCACCTAGCAATTAAATCCATTCAGTGGGAGGTTTATGTAGTGCCCGAAGTCTCGTGAGGCAATCTATCCCCGTTCATGTATCTATACATCCATGAATATTCGCTTATCTGAAAGCCGCTTACTCGACCCGTTTTCCGCCGACAATCTCAACTGACCCCAGCTCTCTCGTCGTACAACTTTCATAATCAAGCCGCCACACATCCCTGATCGTTTCAGACAAATAACTACCCCCCCCCCTCACCTGCGGAAATAATGACGTTTCTACACTGACAGCCAACGTTTATAGACGGCGACCGCGCGCAATGACACCCATGTTCGTACCTTTGCGGCAAGAAACTGATAAACTCTATGAGAAGGCTTCATTATACATGTTTGTATATGTCCATCTACACCAGACATGATTCTTCCGGGACTCACCCCGAAAGGCGAGCAGTCTTGTTGTTCATCTGAGATCAATGCTGCAGCCGCTTACTGATCATCCGAACACAACTAATAGCTGTTAAGGTGTGATAGTCTTCCGCGGACGGACCACGCCACATCCATGCATACACATACGAGGCTTAATCGTGGTTCTAATCATCAACAGTTTCCACGTATGGAGTCCATACGATCTCGCTCTGGCCAACAGTTCCGATTCGTTCAGCGTTCGTGCTTGTGTTCGGCCGTAGTCCGTATGGTGGCTTTGTCAGGGTCCGTGTGTACGGCGATAAAAATGCGCGAAATGCGTTTCGGGGGCGCGGCAAGCGATAACGAGGGATAAACTGATCAGAGAGGGTAACAGACTGCCCTGTACCGGGCTGGGTTACGTTGAAAAGGGCGCCGACGAAGAGATAAGAACAGCAGCCCAGTGAAGGCGGACGAAGCTCACACTCTTCGAAGGCAGAGGCGACAATCGACTTCCGTTGGCGGCGACAGCCGCGGGTGAGGTTTTTCCGCCTAGCCCCGTGGCTGGGGGCACACCTCACGCCCATTATATATTCAATGCTACCCTTTTTTTCGCCCTGTTCAAGCTCCTCGTTCCCCTGAACAAGTCCCCGTAGACGCCCAGCTACGCAATCCCCGAGTCCCTGTCGTATTCATGCGTCTGTATGTCGCGCACACCGGAACCCCTTCGGCGTCCTCCCTATTCAAATAATTACCCATCCGACCCGGCTCTTACTTCGGGATTGCCCTTGGCTTCGCCTACGGATATGCACATATAACACCGCCTTTGACATTACCGTACCGAGTCATCATTTGTCCTCTGATTTGGGCAGGCTAGCGCTCAAAGATGTCCGTAGATACTGGCTGGCTGCATGTGCGTCAGGCTCGATGACTTGATGCATCCGGGTGCGTCTTGCACTCGGAAGAGACACGTACGTACATGGATTCGAACCCCGCCGTGTGGGATGGTCCGTCTTATAGTGTAAGTGGGATCGCGGACGCTGAACGTAAAGCACCAACGTGGTATGATCGACGCTCGTCCAGGTCTGACATGTCGTTGCCGTTAGCGTGCTTACTACAAATCTTCTAAACATTGCCCCATAGATCCGTCTGATCGCCCCGGTGGCAGATCTGTTTACCCACCCCGACAGAGCTGTTTACCATTGAACCGGTTAGAACTTCCGAGAGCCACAAGACCGACACGGAGGACGCATCGGCTAGATTCACGTCACGGGGAACAAGTCGCAGGCAGGTTCGCTAGGCAGTCGCATTGCGCACAGCCTCATTGCGCACAGCCTCATTGCGCACAGCCTCATTGCGCACAGCCACATTGCGCACAGCAACATTGCGCACAGCAGCGCACGTTTCTGACAGAGTGCGACCGAGCCAGACTGTGTTAACTGCTGGCGTCAACAAGACCTGAGTTTCTGAAAAACGACGGCCGTTGCTGAATCATCCACGGATGCGTTTCAAGATGCTTGAATCTCTGAATAGTTGAAAACTTGTCAGGGCACAGTTGTTGTCCATCGAAGGCGTTTTCGGATCGGCCAAGGTCTTCGTGAGTCCTAGAGCGTGTGACAAGTATGAGCACCAGACGGGGTCTAGTCTAGTTCACAAGGCCAGTGTGGGCCTTGTTGTAGCTTTCGGCGTCGGATGCTCTTTCGTGCGGAACCACAACAGCATTCGACGCGTTGAACGTTGACTGGAACAAAAGCGACAAATCGCGAGATTTGTGCGCGACACTCGGTAACAATGGCTACCCACGAATGCTGGCCGTGAAATGGGTGGCAACATATTCCTCTTAAACGCCGGCTGAAAACTCAGGATTCTTGGCAAGTGTTGCCTTCGCAGCAGGGCTACGAGTCATGGCGATTCACGGACGACTAACAAAACGAGTACAATATGACACAAATGCAATAAAACATCAATAAAACGTCGCTAGTTGGCTGGCTAGAAAGTGCACGCAGTTGTGTCGAACCTTCAGTCTGATCAATTTTTGTCTCACTCGCACGCGTTCGTATTCGGCGTTGCCATGACGGCCAATGAGACTGAGCCGCTCGAACTATTTTCGATTTGATTATTATAGAACCCATTTATTTGAGCGTATTTCTGTTCCCGCAATAACCGGCCTCCTCCTCCTCCTCCTCCTTCTCCTACTCCTCCAGCGCGGTGCAAAATGACGGGTGATTTTTAGCGAACGCCTAATCGCTACGAACTACGAGTCGTTTCGAATGTCGACGCGCGCAACGTCTAGGTCCAGCTGAACCATGACGCTGAGATCTATTTAATGGGAATCGCAGGTGAATATCTCGTAACTGTTTCGTAGTCAGCTGTTGTCGCTAACCGCCAACAACGCTACGACACAACAATAAACGTGTTTGTTTTTTTCTTGTCCTGTTCGCCGCAGAATACGTTCGAAATGTCGATATATTGCTCTTGAAGAACATCGCTTCTGCACGAGTGAAGCTCACGGTTGATCTTCTTTACGCGGCCATCGTCACTTTGAGACGAGAATTGCAGCGGCCCTGATTTGAATCCGCAGAGTGATTGATCTACGCAGAAAATGAAGAGTGATCGATCCAAGGCAGCCACTCGTACATGCCGGATCGCTAAGGAAGTGCATTCATTCGCGCGCGCGCGCGCGCGCGCGCGCACACAAAAACGACGACAGACGAGTTCGCCGCGGTAGCGAGGCAGAAACAAACAGAAACAAAACTCGCCAGTTGTGTTTTGGAGGCGGTCGAGTGCGGTCGCGTGTCTGAGAGACGGAAATTTGGAATTTCTCACAGACGACGCGACGAACGACAGTTGTGTGTGGTGGCGTATTTTTTGGTGACTTTTCCCTGGCCACTGAACCCAGGCCGCCGATTCAGTCTCGCGAATTAACGAGGATTTGACTGACCGACCAGTCTCGGCGGCGGGGGCGGCGGCTGGAAGCGAAGTGAGTGTTACTAATTCGTTTCTCTGCCACCAGGGCGGCGCTGGCTGACACCGGTGGTGGTGGGGAAAACCGTTCACGGGGTGTTCACAACGGCAGCTGCGGCATTGCGGTGCGCTACGTAGGGACTGAGATAGCTTTTTGTGTTTCAAAAAGAGAAGGAGAGAGAGAGGGAGTGTGGAAGTGTCAGCGGCCGAAGGAAGGTCGGGACAGACCATCTTATATAG
>MNPL01026360.1:9524-22840 GCA_002081605.1 Tropilaelaps mercedesae
TAGCCTCGTGCGGAGTCTTAATTATCTGTCTAGTCTAGCCTATCATTGGCTACGGTGATGTGTTTATGGTAGAGCGGTGGTTTTTCGCCTTGTTCTCCTCGCTGACCGCGGCAACAAAACAATAGGAGAAGAGCAATTTCTTTAGAACATAGCCGTACAAAAAAGAAACGGTACGTATTGTTATTCTATCTCCTCTTCTCTACTCTTCCATATATTGGATGCCATTCTAATAATATTATGTTCGTTGGAGGACAACGGCGATGTCCAGCTAATCACGTAACCAAGTAGGCCCAGACATCCACACGTTTTCGCGGGCAAAACACGTGTTGTTCAGTGGCACATCGCTTCCCAATAGGTCCACCTGCTTGTCGGTATAAAGCATTTTGAAATTATACATGATCTAACGGCAATGAATCGCTCTAGAAAAAGACTATTTGAATTGTTTTGGATTGAAAACGTATCTCAGGTCAGGTGTTAAAACTATGAGGATGCATTTTCACATAGTGTCCCAGGAAGCAACGTTCGGCGTTTCTCGGGAGCAATTGCAGATAACACAATAATGTTAGAACGAAATTTTATATAATTTAGTTGTGGATCTCTGAAGCTTTTGTAAGATTAAAGATATTGGTTTTAACTTTCGTTTTTCAGTAAAAAATGGGCTTTGAAGGGTACACCATTCAACAAAAACCTTCGATTTTAAGCAACAGACGTTTTAACACTTAATTCACATTGTTCTCTAGGAAATGTTTTTTACGTTTTAATGTTTCATATAATAGTAATGCCAGACTTTTTTTATGAATGTCGAAATGCTAATACCAACTTTGATTTCACCATGGAATGCGAGCTGATGCTCAACCCAATCGATCCACATTTTAGCTTTAAAAAAGAAATGAGCTAACACATTCTTTAAACCCTGGTATTTTTAACTAAAATAAAAATGGCCTTATTTGAACAGCCTATATTTATGCTTTATGCATTGCTTATGCTTTATGCTTTATACAAAAACATTTGAAGTGCCATCACTGTTATAATTTTATTGTCACTCTAGGAGTCGAAAGCTCTAGGAGACAATTAATCAAACGTATTATTAGATAAAAATGCAAAAACATTTCTATTGTGCTGCTATAAGATTCTTAGTACGCTATGGTGTAGCCTAATGGTGGTGAGTGTGTATCAGTGCACTATAGTTCCACAATACTAATTCAGTCAATAACAATCTATATCTATTACCAGTATACAACAATATCTTACTATTTCAATCAATTACAATCAATATACCTTTTATTAGTCCACTGGATTGCGCAATAAGGGCACAGTGAATAAAATAAGATGGTTATAATATTAATAATGTTATGATTATTAATATGCTATAAGCAGTTTTCCTATTATTTAAGAACTACACTCCAATAATAGATGATCCAATTGAAGAAATCAAGTCGCTTGCTTTGTGTTCTGGTCTCTCCTTTCAAACTGTTTTGATGCTTTGAAGTTTCAAACAATATGACGCGCGATTGCTTCTAAAGATCATTATAACCGTTTTTGAAACAACATACCTGAAAGAATCAAAATGATCTAACTGCGGTGTACCTCCCTTAGGGCTGTCACTTTTCTCATTTATGTATGTGTGTGTCTGTTTCAGAAACATTCATTTATCGATAAATGTATGTTCGATAAGGCGAAAAACGTTCAGATTGTGTGCTTGAATGTGTAATGAACAATAGCTACGTCTATAACAATACCGATAAAAAGATCGATTGAACAAATCGAAGTAAACATATATGGTACGATACATGTACAAACGCACCTCGCTTGTGAGTACTGTAGCGGTCGTTATGCCATAAACTACATGCATTATAGATTGAGAATAGCTAATTTTTCAGCGACCTCTATTTAGAAATTGGTCGGTTACTGGCCGACCGTAGTATTACGGAACAAATGGCCTCGCACAAGTTGGTAAACGTATGTGAATACTGGTTGAATATGAATATATGTTAGTGTTCAAGGATCACACACAAGAGAGTATTTAAAAGAAGCCAGTAAGCGCCCATCATCCAGCAGCAAAAGGACCGGGGTGGTGAGTGCTGACTATTTGAAGACCTCAATTTGACATCCTGTGTGCCCACCTGCCTATCATTCAACAATAATAATAATCATAATAATGTTATTGGCGTTGTACCTATCGGTACAATGTCAATAATTTACTTTGACGCCCTAAATATATTTCGGGTGACCAGAGAGGTAAATAAAAACATTACAAATATAAATGATACCATTTATCATATTTGATCATATTTATATCACATATTGCTGTTCGGCAAACGCAACTCACTCAATTGTTTGAGGTCAAATATTATTACTTTTTTATTATATCATACTATACTCTGTTATTACTACGCCTAAGGAAGTAACGGATGTATCGGTCTGCACGCGACTTCCAATCTTAAATTTTCTCCTAACGGAAAGTGTGCTAGCAGTTCGTCGCTGCGGCGATACCTACCTCAAGCGACCGCTCCAGACTAATTGAAAACCGATAAACACAGTTCGAGGCTGTGTGTGCAGTGCGGGGAACGATAATTTTTTTCTTATCTAATGGCATACTTATTTAATCGTAATCCAAAATGCATTATTTTGTTTGTTTTAACGCACCGGCTGTTTGTGGGGTGTGTGAGATGTCGTGGAAAACGAAATGTCCGAATGCAACAGCAACCATCGATGCGTGTTCGTGCGGAATGTCGCGGTCCTGAAAAAGCCTTGCAGACACTTCTCGGGCAGAAGGTAACGTAACGCCGGAAATTCCCGTGCGCGGAGCCGATACACCTATGCAATTTTCGTAGAAAGCAATATAAGTTGTTAGAATTAGTAGCGTCGCCACGGCGCGTTTGTCGGCCACATATGTTTGTCGGCTTCTCAGGCTACCCATTGATATCGTCCTCTTATATTCTTTTTCATATAATCGTTTGATTGGAGAAGATTATTTGAACACGATATAGCGCTTATCTTATAATAATGGCTTTTTTGATGCATTGAAAATAATATTTACGATTTATTTTATAAAAAAAATCGATGTGGCGTTTACTGTCTTAAATCTTGCTTATCTAATGTCCAGAAAAATATGGGGCCTACAATATAATTCATATATTTGTTAGATCAGAAGATAATGGTAGAGAATAGATCAAGATCGAGATATACAAGCATATGTAAAGCATCACGACAAGATAACTCCTTGTGACACCTAGATATTCAGACGGGACATCACCTATGTGTCATTGACCAAACCACCGTTGTGACCGTTTAAGCCTTTACTAGGACAAATTTTAGAAAATGGGGGAGAATGTAAAATGAACGAGAAAATCCCTTGACGGCCTGGATTCGATCTGTCGAAATTTTTAGAGAATGGACCAACTTTGGCGCTGAACGGTCCCATGACGGGTCGCCTCACTGAAAGTTCAATGCCTATAAATGTACAACGTGTCGATTTAATGAATATCCTAGTGCTTTTTTCCAACATGTATTCTTTTTATAGTTGACATCTATTATTGGAAACTATGGACCTCTCTTCGCTATCAATGTAGGCTTAACGCCGACATTTTACAATATTGTGAAATTTGAGCGAACGCTTCTTCTCCACTACAGAGATATTCAAAGGAACAAAAGCAGAACGAATGGGGCCACCTTTAGTGTGAATCATGTGCTTCTTCTTGGTGTCACATATCTTTACTTGATTCTGCCTTTTCTGTCCCTGGATCTGCAAAGCTTCTGCACTGCTGAATATGCACAATGGAATTGCTTCACAGGGAGCAAGGCTTTATCAAGTCTATCCAGTGTTACGACAAAACGTCAAGGCATAAATATAACGTTGTCTTTTTCACTGAGTTTTTCCACGTCAGTTAACTGCTTAAAACGGTATTCGAATTGTTGCATCATTGAGTAGCGGCCGAGCAAGCATTATGAATCTGGACACGTTAATGAGTTATTAGCGAATTCAAAAGACTCTGGACCGTGGCTTCACACACGAATTACTGTAGCGAACCTTGGCTCCATTAAATACAATTTACAGGAATTTCGCTTTAGATTCGATTAAAAATTGTATGGCCCATTAAGGCATTTACATATACTTTCCATCTTTGTCTTAACACATTTCCAAATTGTTGGACCAAGTGGACTCTATCAGTTTGGGAGGCTAAAACCTAGCGCATCCGTTAAATGGATTGCTCCGGCTAAGCTCGAACGACAAGCAATATGTACGAGCGGGCGTATGTAAAATATTAGAACGGCCAATGCCGGAGTTAGGTAACGGAGAGGAACAACATCCATATACAAATAGTGGACAATTAACTAAGAACAATAAGAGTACTGTTCCACAGAAAACTAGCCCAGTGGACTTGACTGCACAAATGATGACGAACTGTAATAACACCGCAAAAGCGCAGTGGCAAACTAACGATTAAGGAAAAGAGTCTTTCAGGTTGTCGGTCTAAAGGAGGCGTTACTCGATCACATAATTGAAATAATCTTTGTTCGACGATGGTGGATTAGTGGCGACAAAGCATGCAACATGTTTAGCTAAAAGTACCCGACTGACGGAATTAATATCTCTAGAGTATTGGAATAGTGAAATGATAAATGTAAATATGAAGGTGCTAACTTACTGTGCTAAATATGCTTAATAAAAGTGACACGTAGTGTACAAAAAAAGTGAGGCTTGTTTGCACAGCGTTGGAATAATCAAGTATCTTTAAGACTAATAGCATACTAAAATATAATATATTATATATTCACACTTGCTTGTAATATATCATCCGTTATTGCCACGGTGCCAAGGTAGCAAGGGCGCCGACCTAGCAATTCAGAGCTATTAGGTTCAGAACCCTGCTTAGTAATTTATTTAAAATCTCTTAAGTTTTTAATACAAGCGCACCATACTGTTACATTTTCCTGTTGCGAAGAACGCACATACAGTACCTATTTATAAAGTGTTTAAGTTGGCTTTCACTGAGCCACAGTCTATGGGTATATTACGGAGCCAATGATGCTGAGGGAATTAGGCCCTTACACATACTTATTAGAAAAAGCTTGATTAGACGATTTACAGTTTTTCATTTGCAACATATACGTTCTATAATTTAGAACTTATTTATTAACACATATTGTGCATTGCATACCTCTATCAATTCATCATGGAAATTGAATCTACATGGTCATTTAGCTAATTCAGACACTTTTAGCACAGACACGTCAAACATGCGTCAGTAAAGATAAATAGCAGAGATATCAGAACTTTTGTACATTTACGCCTGTAGCTTATTGAGCACTGCAGCAAATGCTTTAGCAGTACGCGAAAATGCAATAAAGGCGTTTTCGAAAAAAAACAAAAACTTTGAATCAGAATCCGGCAAGTCTCACTGCATGTATAAGATTCGTTGACCGTATCTATTCGGCTGTCCGGTCCACCACTGTGCAAAATAATGCAGTGTATGCATTCATAAATTAATTAAAGATCCCGGTAGGGATCCAGCCGTCTACATTATTGTGTTGACGGGTAATTATTATTATTCTTCCATTCGAACGAACTAACTCTTCAATTAAAAATAAAGGCGGTTCAATTGAATTAGATGAATGTTTGTGCTATTTGTTAAATGTAATTACCAGATGGCAGCAACTGCTGGGTGCAAACATGCCAGAATCTATATTGAGTTAAAACAACCACAGATTTAATTAGTCATCATTTATCTTGACGCTGCTAGCATAATCATAAAGACGAACGCCCTGCTTCGATACTGAATTCTAGCCATAGTTCTAAAGACAGTCTATGTGTGCGTTTGGGAATGGAAAAAATTCATAGAAATTACAAAAGAAACACACAATAGCATTTCGCATCAGAAGAATAAATAAACAAACAAACCATATCGGGGCACACTCGGAGCATATTGAAATATGAATTTTTCGAAATTTGAATCGAAATATGAATTCATGGTGACAGGAGAAAGTGTCTTTTAGTATCTAATTACAGCAGTACAAATGATTTACGTGCGTGGAGAGCCACTGAGATAATCTAGGAGTGTTGCGGAACCTTCACTTGGAGAATTCACTAAATTGGTACCTGCAAAGTAGGCTTGATATTAAGCATTACATGACTAAAACAATCCTACTCGGCAATGATCATGTGTCTTAATTCAACAGTGAGTTATAATTGAACTGGGTGATCATTAATATTCAAAATCACGTACACTCATTATAATTGTATGTAAGCTCAGTCACTGTTATTTTTTATTTTATTGCGACTTAATGAGTCAAATACGGTAGCGCTGAGGCGCAGCAAAATAGTAATAATATTAATGAAGATAAATTCTCAATATATTGATATAACCGCATGTGACCTGCTGAAGGTGTAATTGTGTAGTGCCAGAATTTCTTCTAAGGTTAATCGAAATTTATTTGATAAATTTTTTTAGACGAAACAAAGATACAATTTAAAGCAGATTGGATTTTTTTGATAGCAACATGACTACAGATATGTACAAAATTGTATGTACTCATTCTTATGCGTTACATCCATATAATTATCTGCATGCGATTCTATGTTCTATGACGAGCTCCGTCAACGCTTTGTCGTGAACAACACTTGAGCATTAATAACAATTGGTTGAAGGGACTTTTGCACCCGTCATACCAAGAGCTCGGACCTACACCCTAATTTTTTTCTGCCATCGTACGAATATGTGTGTTTGACGATAAGTGATTCGTTTTCGTTCATTTTACGTTTGTTAAGAGGCTGCTTTGGACGAACTTATGAAACGAATGTGCTCACGTCGAGTGGCTGATGGCGGCCCTTGGAACATCTCCATTCACTCCAGGTCTCTGAATAAAACCCCTTTGCGTATTCTTACATTTTTATTCGGGAACTGCTTTGTCCATTGATAGACGACATCGCTGTGAACCGAACACATGAGGCGACTCATTCGCTCTTTCACATTGAAGAAGCGGAGATAGCACAGTTTGTATACTAGTTGAGCGCCTGCGCGACACCGGCGGTAAAGCATTGAAGAGCAAGAAGAAGCGATTACTGTAGATAGTTTAGGGTTGACGATTATGTTGGCATATTAGGGATAATTCTCCACAGACAAACACTGTTAGCGATCAGGATTGTCCATACGTTTGTCGGACACAAAACATTTCCGAATTTTCACCGTAAAACATTTCCCAAGACTAAGCATGTATAAGGTACAGATTCTTGAAAGGTCTTCACGTAAACACAGGTAAGGAAAACACGCCGTGCATGCAGATGAAGTTCCCCCCTTTTCCATCACCCATAAGTACAGTCACCAGTAACATAGTGGTTCGATTTGAGAAAAATAGAGCATCAAAACGATGGCAGATATAAGGACATGTTAGAAACATCGATAAACTGTTTTTGCCCTTCAAGTTTTATTTTCAATTTTTTCCACTTCAGCCATAAGTATTTCCTGCCCTGGTATGAATATAAATGTCTAGGCCAGACAATAATAGTTTAGTTGTCCACCGGGAAATTCATCAATTTATTCTTCTCTACGCCTACAAATCAGGACAGAGGAATCATTGATACAGTCGTGAGCTCTAAATGACGAAACCAAATATGACGTCAGAGGCTTGGGTGTGGATTGCGTTAATGCCATTTATGTTCTTTCTGTCAACAGTCTTGTGCATGTGGCGCATTGTCGATCCAGCCGTAGCTATTAACGACAGATTAGCATCATTCTTGACAAATTATTATGGTAAACGGATTAGCTCAAGTAACCCTACATCAGGAACGCCCTCTGTGAACGGATGATTTTCTAGCAGTTGCACTCGTGATAGCAGTGGCAATTATAATAATTGTAGTGCGACTGTACACGAGAGTGGATCCGAAATGAGATAGTTTCAGTGATGAATGGCATAGCATTAGTCAGAAAAAGAGACAGTGTGTAATGCGAGGAAAAGGAAGCAACAACAGAATTAGGTGTGAAATTTTACGGTACATTTTCATCACATTTGTGGATGATATGTTACGCATGACTGGCACACCTTGAACAAGCACTTTTTCTAAGTACATTTAGATATCGTTTGATAATTAAGAAATGTCTCTTCCGGTTTAACAACGTTTATTAACGGAACCAATATATCCTCTTAGAATGAATAAATATTATGCGCCGTACTTAGTTATCCTGACAGTAATGACGGTCAGAACATATGCATTGAACAATAGAAATTCGATCATAATACACGGCGATAATACAAAACAGTTCTTTGATTCTCTTATACAGTAACCAACCAAAACCGGATATCTTTCTATCGGGTGCATGCCTAGAACTGACGAAGGTTCATTATCTCTCTTCTATTTTTAGTCTCATTAGCAACCTTTTTTTTGAACAGCCTATATACGATTCGTGTTTGTTTGCTAGCATTGCGGATCATATTGTATGGTAACAAGGAGCATGGAACAAGACAAGGAGCATATCGATGATTAATAGATTTTACTAGTAAGATCAAAAATAATTCATCAATGATAAAATGTGCTCTACGTAAACGTTTGTCGTGTTCTCACCCTCTCGACCCTACTAGCCTTAAAGCCGTCGCAAGTCCAATAGCACCCGACGACACTATTATGGTTTTTTGAAGAATACATGCTCCCTCTGCAATACTCGTACATCCGAATACAATTAGTAGCTGACAAGGAATATTCAGCGATCGCTAACGTACATCGAAGCAACAGAAGCCACAGTTCAACGCCGGTGATCGGTAAGCACAACCCTTAAATGATTGTTTCGTTACTGTTCCAAAACGATTGTTGTCATTTGTATATCGAAGAAAATGCCATTTCGATCCATCTCCAAATGTCGTTAAAATTCGTAACAGAAGACATCATCGAGGAAGAGCTCTGTCGAAAGCTTTTTGCCATTTCTGTGCAAGGTAGGCCTTCGTAGAACTTCTGTTCGATGCAATTCACCGTAGGATTGTACATGCTGGTTAGAATTGGTCGATGCTTCTACCGATGTCATCGCAGGAGCGAGTCAAAGAGACAGCAAACTTTTGGGCGGGGCTGTGTCAGAGCTCATTTTCTGTATTGGAATTTTGACAAATTTCAAAGGGGAAGCTTGGGAAGACTCCGAACGGCTCCGCTCAAACGCGGGACGCAAATGAACAACCCGAAGTCCGAAACGACTCTAGTCAATGTCAAGGCGGTCAACCGCAGGGAAACTTGGAGAGACTTGGAATGTATGAATGAATATCGTTATCTACGTCAGTTTGTCCCCGTATGACTCAACCATACCCAGTATTTTACTAGGATGGTGATTATTAGATTATTATCGTTATTTCTATTTTATTGAAAACTCTCAATGTAATTTTAGACAGCTGAGAAATGTTCTGGCAGAATACGCCGAGATGGCTTGCTATATTACACCGTGTTCCGCTGTATTGCATCTTTTTTTGATGATGTATCTGGGGTTTGAGGGTCGTTGACAGCAAATCACTGTGAATTATCCATGTGTTCATTTAGAGACTGCAGTGTATGTTATAATGAATTCCTTATAAATTTCTTATTTAACCAAAAATACAATGGTTGCAGCATCACAAGCCATCGTACCCTGAATTCCATTGGAAACAGTTGTAGCATTCAGCTACGTGCACGTTCAGTATAAAGGCAAATTACCACTTTAAATTCTCACGTTTGCTATCGGTGTTTAATTTCAGCCTTTCCTCTTTTAAGGTCCTTAAAGTAAAACGTTTGTACAACACGACAAGCGTGCTTAATAAATGATGATTAATAAAATAAATCAGTTGTTTCGTTTGGTTAATCCAGGCACGAACATACTATAATGCGCACATGCTAATGGTCGGCAAAGGCTATCGAAAAGATGGTAATTTGTATAAGCCCCACTCAGACAGACAAAACGAAGAGTATGCAGCTTTCGCGAAAGTTGCGTTGAGCTCAACGAGGTAAAGTAAAAATTAAGTTACTTAAACGTATCATTATGTGCAAATATTGTAATAATTTTATGGCTTTTTCCAAAATGCTAGACGTATCAGATCCCTGCAGACCTTACATGTAAAATCGCTTTAACAATTATACTTATCTATTCTGCTTACTTATTCTGAGAGACAGAAAAAATTAGGCTTTACGTAGTAGGAGCTACGAAAGTTCATCGCTTAGAAATATTTTGACGGAACTTCCCTAGACCATCCCAGTAAGAAATAGCTCGTTTTTCGGATGTTAAATAACTATTTAGTTCAACACATGTTAGAAGAGTATTGATGAAGATTTTTCCTAATCTATATTTATTTTTTACTTATTTCTCTCATCATTTAAATTTTTAAATACCACTAAGCTTAACTAAATCTATTACAGTTCGCCAGGGACAATCGGACCTTATCCGCCGGTAAGGTATAAAGCCATATTTCTTAACGTGGAACGCCAACCCGAAAATGATTAATTATGCATAACGTGCCGTATGATTGATGCAGCAAAAAACTAAGACTTTTCGCAGAAATATAAATAGCCAAGAAATTGTCTCACACGACAGTTCGTTAAGTGCTAGCTGTTCAAATAATCCACACCTTTTACCTCTGAAATTGATAAGTCCCATACGGCATCACTAGTTCGTCCGCTAAAATGCCTCTAAACACTCAATGAGCTATAATCAAGCCAGCGTTACAGATAATTTAAATAAGAAACTATCGAGGTACTAAGGGTTAACCTTGGCACCATGATTCCTGCCATGCTAGCAACAGATAATCCGGCGGAAAATAGTACTTTGCGAAATTGCTGGCACATCGTCCACAAATCAGTAAGTGCTACAACTCAAATAGGGTAAATCGAATCGAACAATACGATGCATGCTATTTACATAAAGCTCGTATGTTCAGCGATCGGCTGTGGGGATTATCGATAGATGTGTATACTTTGCAGACGCCTAGGCGGCTACGCTATAAGTAGTACTGCGCTCCATAGGCTGATAACAGCAGTGATGCTGCCACAATGTAGAAATTTATAATAACAATCAGAATCAAACGCTTGTCTGTTGTGTAGCTGTACATATTTAGGTTACAACTATAGGCGCGGGGTATATTTCATCAGGGGTATGACAATGCAGCGAATGATGTAGGATAGAGTCAACGCACCCATTCTTTTCTCCATCTATGTTATAGAAGGGCTACGAAATAACGCTGACTATTTTATGGAACGGACAACGAAAAATTAATGACATCAGGACTAAGTGAGTGATTGTTAAAGGTAAAACTGTCATCCAATTGCAGCGCAATTTGATACATTCAGCCATTTTAGTGGCAAGCTGAGCGTGAAGTGAAAGCCATTTGGTTTCAGTTCGTAACCAGCCATTTGGTTTATTGAAAAAGAGAAATAATGGGTATGTGTAATGTATTCCACAGCCTAGTAAAGGCATGGCCCTACATTTAACACTTCACATTCAAGAGGTTCCTCGGACGCTTGTATGGAACCAACGGCTAAATGTAGTGTTCTATGTTAACAAACCAAATGCTTAAGTTGCACTTTTACAAATGCCAAAATATTTTGTTCAAGGTTGTGAATTAAGAAATTAGTTGCAGAAGAAACCTCTCAAATCAGTTTTCTGGAGATGAGCATTATGGGATGTGAGAAAGAAATTAGTTTGGCCATGTCAGGATCGCTCGTCATAGTAGGTATTAATTATAGGTACAAAATTTGTTTTGTACCTTTCAAAAACTAGAGTTTTTCTTTTACCCTTTTTTTCGTGTATTTTGTCTCTATGGCGCAGGATTAGTGCGTTTAGCTCGGTGTGTTGGATTTTGTTTAATTACGATACCATGTTATGGATAACGATTCTGTCAATTTTAAACGTGTTAGGTTATAGATGTAAGCATATATACGCTTTGCCTTCGCTTAGATGACACGACTCTCATCAAGTCGCATTTCGTTTTCCGAACTCTTTAATAGTCTAATACGTTCGATCAACCCGGACACAACTTGAATATTGTTGGAGTATAAAACTAACCATTTTTTCGGTACGTAGTCAACACCGTAAGGCGCTGAGCATCCTTTGACATACAGGTGTTATCATATTCTACTATTTGAATAATATATATGCTAAAATGACAGACAAATGGTACGTCTTGCATGCAGATTATAGGACGTAATATCAATTCTTGTTTTCATTTCCGTTTCAAGAATGTAGATTAAATATCCATTCATCTTCGTTTGATTTTGCATATCCGGCTCATGACGGTACGAAAAACTATGCTAGGATGTTCTTCAAGTTTCCCCAAAAAATATCATTATATGCAAGTGATAGCCAAATACGATAGCGCCAACCGGATTTAGCTTTGCTGCATCGTTGTTGAGGTCATTTAAATTAAGGCCTCAAGCGCAAGTATTCGTTAAGTTGTGTACTGTTAAGGCAATATATGTAACTAATAATGGAGGAGATACGGTATAACTCACGGCGTAGCTGCTGACTCAAGAGCGAGATCATAATTGCACAGCACAATTCGCTTATTTATCCGTTATGTCCAACGTACAGTGACTTGATACGCTACAACATGCCGTAATTATGATGGCATGGGGCAAAGTTTTTCCTGTGTTTGTTTATTGCCAAGTATTTGTAGTTCACACAATAATGACAGCCAATTTCCTTTAAATACCCGAACCCCTATTACATATTTTATATGCACATATTTTTACCATAGTGAGTGACAGTCTTTCATTAGCATTTCGTAGAATTCTGGCACACGAACGTTAACCAATCAAGATATCCATACTTCCCGGAATATGACATAAATTACTTTTTTGTGATGTTAAAGAAAAACGGCACATCAAATTAAAAAATCTACCTTAAATAATTAAAACTAAGCAAATTATTATGGTATTTATACGTATGCTAAAGTGAATTTCATTTTAGACTAACTTTCCAAAGGATTTTCGAGAGATTTTTTACCTAGTAGCTGTGTCGAAAGATTTCATTCCAACTGCTGTGATAGTTATACATATAATAAACAAAACTTTGACTCACGTTACGTTGAAACAATACCCAAGCAAAAGAAGGCTACGCCACATACCAGACCTGTTGAGTGCGAACGCCGAAGCCATCTTCGGAGACAATAACTCCGCATGAAAGATATATCTAACTAGATCAGCATACTAGATCGTGAGTCTGCCGTGTCGAGATCCTCTGTCTGCCGTGTCACTACGTCATCGAAAATAAGTGTACTGTAGCCAATACTCAGGCCACCCTTTTTCTTTCTTTTTTTAAAGCTGACCATCAGTCAACATTTAACGTCCACGGTAGCAGTTTTTGCATTACTTCGTA
>MNPL01026383.1:7956-19124 GCA_002081605.1 Tropilaelaps mercedesae
TTTCCTATCAGGCAACAAAACTTATAGTGAAAGCGTGCATATTCGATAAGAAATGCGTCGCTCTTCACCTCTCGCTCAACCCTCAATTCTTCTATTTCGCAACTATTCTACCCACCCCCAACGGCAATCTATAGTGCGAATCAGTTTCTCTTCGGCAATTATCCAGAAGAAACGTTCAGAACAGAGCCTCCCTTTAAAGATTCGCATTGAAAAACACTAAATTCCACTTCATTCACCCGACCGTTTTTGACTGCTGCTTACTCTGGTCGCATTTCGAAATTGTTCCTCTCCGCCCACTGTTATCCTTTTCCTGTGGTAATTGTTCTGCTAGACTCACGTTAATCATTCTTAGACCCCTGATACTCTTCCCTGTCCGTGTATAATGTTGCACTACGATCAACTATTAACGCGCCTCAAATACAGCCGCACCTGCACTGGAGCCCGGCTTTGCAATACCATTAAACCAATCCAATGAAACGGGAAGTTATTGGCAGTCTTGAAGCCGCCACCTCAGCCACCCACACGCGCTGTCAAATATTCGTATGCAATGAACCTATCGCATTCGAAGACTGCTTCGTCTATCCCCTCCTGGTCCTTCTTTATCACACAACGAAAAACTGTATTGTTTGAGGAAGAGGCACGCCCTTCAAGCTGTTGTGATCACTCGTAGTTCATAAGATTGATGCTGAGGCCGTTCTGCCCTGCACTGGCAGCAGCTGGAGACTGGCAGTGGGCCCATTTTCGTCCACTGTTTTCTGGCTGTGTCTTCGATGCGACAGTATTGCTACAGGGGCAAATACCAAGTGCTAGCTGTGGCTGTGTACATCGGCTTAGTGTTTAAGTGCGGTTTTGGCCTTTGAGCATCGAGAATTTGTTTGAGGTGCTAAGCCCACTCTGATCCGGGCCTTCGGTCGGGCCTCGGGCTCCTTTCCGCACAGACGTAAACGCCCCAGCGCCGTCCTGTCCCGCAACACCAGATCCCGAACCCCATGCGCCACCAGCGGTCTGTACCGTCGCTCCTAGCGACGGAAACTGATCAATTGAGTTCACGTCGAGATTCTTATTTTGGTGGCCGGTCCGTTTCATGCTCATCGGCGCCAACGACGGCCCAAATGCTCCTAATGGAGGCCCGTCTCGTCGTAACGCGGGCGCAATATATTTTCCCTCATTAGAAGTTGAGGTGCTTTTAATCTCGCTGGCGTCGGTCGCAGCAGGCTGTTGCGCATCCTTTTCACCGGCAATCCCGTTTGCCTCTCCGGCAGCCTCATTTTTTGCTTTATGTATCTCCTCTTCCGGCAGATTATCCTCATCTTCCTCGGACGACTCACCTTGAGGGATATTCCACTTCATTGTCGATTTGGACTCCTCTACGGCCTTTTTCAGCGATTCCTGATCATTCTCTTCCTGTCTCTCTTTTTCCCTAGACAATATAAAACAAGCATGTTTAGTTTAAATTATATGTAGTTGTAGTGCACCAGAACTATTATGAGACGCGTACCAACAACCAAGCAAGATTTTACGACATGGAAAACCTGACTGTCGATAAATGGTATAGACTCGTCCAATACCCAACACAGTATTTTAATCTACACCGACAGCTACTGATACTAGTAATCCGGTATACGGCCCCTAGTAATCCTCGACTTATTTCAAATAGCTGAATCTGTTATCGTTTTTTGAGCTTTCGAAAACTATACGTCAAATAAAAAGAGTACTTACTTTTCACCGAGATTCTGAATTTTCAGAGTGGATAAGTCAATTTCCTTATCTGTTTCAAACTCGTTCCACTCCTCGTCATCCTGAAATCAACCACGCCAACATGCAAAACGAGTCAAAACTCTCGGAGGAAATTCGAGAGAGATAGGAGAAAATTTGAATAATTATCATATTTGTGATCCACTGTTTGCACAGACACACTAGATTCCATTTCAGCCTGTGTGGCCAGATTAAAATTTCGTCAGCGCCAACTATAGAATGAAATGACGCAGCGTTGTGAAAAAAATGGCAGTCGTTGCGATTTATGTAAGACCATAGTGCATAACCACATCTACCTTACAACAAGACTTACACCTACTGAAAGCACTGAAATATAACATACACATCAACAAGATCTCAATCAAATTTTAGCTAGCCAGCAAGATATAAAGGGAATTTCGAACCGCTTGGTCTCACACGCAACACTTCGACATCGAATCAATATGAACATTAACATCCCTTGCTTTTTCAGTGAAAAGACTCTTGTGCCCAATCCAATGCTTATCTCAGTCACCCAATCTCGGTGACATAGGCACTGGCTGGCGCATATTGTTTTAAAACCAATAAGTCATCAACGGCGTATTAAGTGTTAAATCGGCATGATAACGGTTTGCAGCCAGCTTTTTCTTTGGTTATCAAACTGAGGAAGCGTTGCTTCGGCATGGATCCATAAACCAACTAGGTTTGTGACTTACTCTCTACCAGAACCTTTAGTACCCCAGAAAAAATATTTGTCAAAAAACACTAATTTTAGATGTCTAATCTAACTAAATATCCGTTCACTTAATAAATCACCCGACAATTTCTTTATACTATACTTTTCTACGCGCGACCAGCAAAACGGGCACGAAGATATATTATTTGATACCAGACAAGCGTGTTAACAGAATGTGCGAGCTCAGTTGATATTAGATAACATTGCCGGATATTAAATTATACATTTTTTTAAATATACTCGCAAATTTAAAAGTCAAGAGAGGCTGCATATTAATTACGGTCTCATAGAGCTTCAATTATAAATAAACTGAACTGGAAAACTGCAAAATATATTTTAATAAATGGCCAAACAGCGTTGTCATAGTGGCGTTATCGATTATTTGAAATTACGTTATGTCAACTCTTTAGTTTTGCGCGTTATGGATGAGACAGAGCGTGAAAGGCAAAGCAAATGATAAAAGAATCATATAAATTTATCATCATAATAGAGAGACAACTGAAGGTGGCCCGCGAGGGTCTCGTACTCTATTCACGAACGCTGAATTATGGTCGAAGACTAACAAAGAGCCCAAATTTTTAATCCTGACGAAGGTCAACGCTCAGATTAACTCCGAGTATGCTTTTAGCGTAGAGTAACGATTATTCGTTATTGCCTATTGTTAACACCCATTAAATGATTGAAACCCTTACTGCTTTAAGCTCCGAAACGCTTTCTCATTGCATCGATTACCTAAGTACACAAAAAAGGGTAAGTGACACCAGCGGGATCCGAACTACACCTACCGTGCGCTCTGTTTTATTCCTCAGCTTAGCTAGTGTCGTAACAATACTATTAGCACCTATCGAAATGCAATTTCCCTATTACATAATTTTTCATAGTCGCCACACACACTGCATACATACCATATCCAAATGAAATGTATGCGTAGAAACTATGATAGTAAAAGAAACATACATATATTAATTATTTAACGATTTTACAAATATTGCTGTTATAGTCACACTGTTTAGCACATATGGCTCCCATCCAACGCGTTTAGCCTTTTATAGATGCCGATCTGTTCATGATGTTGTTTGCAGTTTTATTCGCAGCGTCATAATCAGCGAGATCCAAATGCTACCTTTGCAGAATTTGGAAGAGTGAGCGATATCTTCGGAGGGTTTTTGCTGTCACCATTGCTGTCATAACCGGGATCCGCCAGTCCTTGTGTATCCTTCGATACGGCACGCCGATGAAAACCGATGGCCGAAGTCGTACCGACGCATATGCAAAACACAGATGGATACGGCGCAGTTCAAATTAACACCAGCACAAAAATAGAAGAATAAAAGGACGCAGAATTACCATACGACGCTCTTGATACAGTAGTCTAAAATATTTCAGCCAAGTTTTGAAAATAAATTAATCTAAATTTTGTTAATACGACCTAATTGTTCGCAGTACACAAACCAACTTCATTACATCGAACGGCGGATTAATCACTCACTTGAAACTGTTTGAACCAATCGTATTAAATCATGGCAAACAGCCAAACGTAGCGAAGATCTAATGATAGATCTTCTCTATGTTCAGCAGAACCTCAATGGGCCGCAGAGTCGACCTAATGTCACGTACATCACGTGAACATATATTTTGCCATTCCTCCTTTTCTCCAAATATGCCTCACCATTAAAACGTAAATTCGGCTAAAATATCGTCTTGCGTGCCATCAACTGTCAATATGCAAGGCAGTCCTACACTCCATGTTGAAACCGATACATCTGGATATTTCTGTTCCACCATATGTTGGTCTATCCTAGCAGCCGCGAGGAGTAGCATGGTGGAACGCAAGCACTTCGGATCCATTAATATAGCTCACTTAGATAAGTACGCGAGTGCGAATCGGCCAATGAGATAAGTGCAATGAGAGCCCTCCATAAGGTGTGTATTCGTCGTTCATCAATTCCCTGCCACCTTCAACAGGTAGCTGCCATCCTATGCCCTTTCAGCGAAGCCCCCGCAATCGCGTTTCACACACGTACACCCATAGAGCTAACAAACTCGACAAAAAATAGATTACTCGATATGATTACTGCCTTCACCGAACATATATGTACATGATCTTATAGTAAATAAGCAGTGAAGATTCTTTTGCGACAGGCCTGCCACACACGGGGGTGTAATCGAAGACGGCCCAGCGAGATCCATGAGGCTACAGGAAAGTGTAGTACGAGTCCGTCGTACGCCTCCTCAGCCGCAGCCACGAAACGGCTATGAGAAGAAACCAGTTGCTGGAGATGTGTGGCATAAGCAGTTTGCGGAGACACTTCACAGCGCTACACATGGGCCCCGTATACTCTATTGAAATAGACAACAAATAGCTCCCCGCTTCCAAGTCCAATCAGGCAGTGGTTGTTGTAAAGCTCTATTTAATCCCCAACTCTGTATAATAAGCAAAGAACGTAATGTAAAGCAGAAAAGAAACAAAGTAGAGGACGTTAAATGATGAGTGAGCATGGCTCATGTGAAAAACAGGCTTTAGGGTTTCCTAAATGTTTCTACCTACAGTACTGGAAGTGCCACATATGTGTAACGCGACACTTTCCAAATATTGGATGCCAGCCTTACCTTGTTGGTTTCGTCATGTGACGAAAATAGAACATGAGTTTCAGAATCGTAGTAAGGCAAAAATGATTATTCTTTATGCTAAGCTACACAGAAGCACCATAGGTATCGAGCAAACGGCATTATTAAACTCAACCAGCTACCTTTTGTCTTATCTCATTCCATTACACTATCATCAGTCAACATATCCTGGTAAAATGTCTCGCATTCGTCTTGCATATCCATGGTAAACTGCACCGTCATAATCCGCCGACCCTCAATCCAATTCTATGTCCGTATAAATCATGGTCGTAGTGTGCGCAACATTTGTTCCTTCGGCAATCCCTAAGTCAATGTGTAACTGAGCGTCATATATTAATTACGTACGTCTATGGCTACAAACTATGGGCGTGTTAGTAGGTTGTTCGGCGTGCTCTTTCTAAATGCGCTTACCTGCTCGATCTTCTTCATGAGATCATCAGGCGTGAACGTTTCGGGTTTCTTTGACTTCTTTTTTTTATCCTTCTTAGCGAAAAAGCTCTGTAGGTCCGCCATGCTTGCACAACAGGAGCAAATACAGCTGCTTCCGCAATACCACGCTACAAAGCGAACGAAAAATTCGATTTCGCTGTTCGAACTTCGCCAAAATAAGGGAAAAACTCTTCGAACTCGGAGGTGGTCGTCTGGCGTAACTCTGACGAGAATAACGGGTGGGAGGAAAACCTAGCGACGAGCTGCACTACGTGTATCGAACGGCGCTAGCTTGCGGCTCGAACTGATCTTGTTGTTCCGTTCCTGCTGTTGCGCTGCTTCAAAACTAAGCACGAGCTGCACACGGTGGATAGCCGAAAAAGCACAGTCAAGAAACTACGACCCACGGCGGCGGGGAAGGAGCAGCAGCTGACGAACAAGGATGGGTTGACGGGCGATCGGCCAAATTAGCACTTCTGGCATATAAGACTTGACTAGTACGAGCTGACTTGCTGACCAGCACCACTGCAAGAGCGCGGCTCCCGCTGTCTGTTAATAGCTTTCTCTTCTCTAGCAAATACAAGTGTAGGCACGGCGATGAATACCAGTCACCAAATAGACATACACGAGCGTAGAAGAACGACGATCGAGAGCGGCTCGACTTACCGTACGTCGTTCCGACGATTAACCAACGCAACTCGATGTGAGGCGCGGGAAAAAACTAACGATTATTACGGATAACAATGCAATTGCAGTGAAAGCGTCAAATGGTGCGGCTGTAACCACAAGCGGTCAGAAATGCCACAAATGAATGAACATAACAGCTTCGTCGTCTGCAATAATAGGAAAATTATCCAAACCGGAAATGGCAAGCGAAGCAATGCCGCACTTACATTAGATCTCGTTGCTTCGCCGGTGGCTCGTAGTAATGGTGTCGCTGCGAATAGCGGGAAAGTCTGCTAAAATCTTTGAATTGTGCCGCCAATTATCGATGCGCGCGTACACATACGTCTATTTGAGATTTTGATTGATATTAGTACGTTAAATATCAATCTTGCGCGTTTAGTTTGTTTGCTGTATTATCCGGAACGTTTTAGAACACTATGATCTTAAAGAAGAGTTGCCGCCGGCAAGTACCGTAATTTGCAGGTGATTAAACCACCGAACATTTTCCCACTTGAGAGATGAGACGAATGAAAAGCAGAAGAGAAAGCGTAGTTAAGTCATGAGTCCATGGCATGATCTCCAATAATCTCAGTAAACTGACTTAGTTTTAATGGATTGTTAAAACGGTATCTGTATTTGGAAATCGCATTTTGTTGCATGTAATGCCTGAATTTCAATTTCGATAAACCTAGGAATAATCGGGCACTAATTGAACTATGGTAAAATCCAGCTAAACCAAACTATCTACTGTCATTCTTGGTCAGATGGTCGATATATATATGTATATAATCTGTGTGAAATAAAAACATAAGCAACAATTTCGGGCAATGCTAGTTGCCAAAAGATGAGTAAAGCTTTTCTTCAGCCGTCGGTTTAACGTAAGTAATATCAGGTGATTAAAGCTGAAAAGTAAATCTATGCAACTTCTTTAGAACAGAATTTCAGAAATGAACCCAAAAGAGAGAGACATATAGTGTGATCAACATGAGGACATTTAGTGTAATAGCCTATGGCTAATCACCTTAATGCTAACAAAACCTGTAAAGTCTCTTTCCGTGTTAAATAAATACTTAATAGATTTACTCTGCTTCGTGACGGACACGCCTGGCATTTTCACAGAAATTTGTCTAAAGGCCTATAATACTCAATTCCGTAACTGAAAAGTTGTGTTAATTGGTGCCCAAATATGATCGGGTGGCTTGATGCATCGAGCCCAATGGCTTGCCCCATTCGTGGGCGGAGAAGGCGTGCACGATTTCTATCCCCCCGTCATTTATTTACATTTATGGGGTTCGTTTTACCAAGTAAACCGAGGGCAGCACTGTGCCGGATGGTCAGTTCTGGAGAAAGTGGTTTAATGCAATTAGGTGAAAATCATCGCTATCATCAATTGTGTCTGTGCTCGCCTTTTTTATTTTTTTCTTCGTCGTCATCGTCATCGGCTCGCTATTGGCTGCACGCATGTCTGGGCTATCCTTCAAAGCGATAGAACTGGGAATTCCACAAACTCGGGAGGCGTCAACACGTTTATGTTAGTGTGTTGGTTTTTCCTATCACTTTCGTTTCTTTTTCCTCTTTCTCAGTCGTTTTTTTATTCCTTTGTTTAAGCCTTTTTCTTTTTTATGCGCTTACCGTCGATGCAAATGCACGGCCGCTGTATAAGCGGGTATGTGGGATCGAGACCACTAACGGGGTTGTTCGTGTTCAAGTTCCATCGACAGCGACGGAGCAAAATCGACACGGTGAGAGCCGGACGTGCCAGTGCTGTCTTCGTCGTCGCCGATTTTTGTCGTCTGCCTCGCCGTGGTTTGTGAACGGTCTCTAGTGTCTGGTTTCTTCCCGTTGGCGGCGTACGGTCTTCCGTGCAGGCCATAAGGCGGTTTATTGGATGATGCTGTGCTTTGGTGGAGCTCAGCCGTGTCTGTATATGGGTGTGAGTGTTTCGAACTGTCGTCAGCCACACCAGACACAGACCCGCCGAGGATCCCTTGTGGTGTTCTGCTATCTGCCGCCGCGGCCGCTGCAGCCGTCTGCCGCTATTAGTACGGCTGCTAGTGCTCCTCCTGCCTTGCCTGAGGCTGCTGTGGTGGAGGTAGCTGGCTTACGGTGGTGATGATCGTGTGGTAGTGGATGTAGACGGTGTCGTGTTCGCAGTGTCGCATGGTGATGTCGATCTATGACACACTCGATCCCTAACCGCCGCTGCCGCTAGCGGTGCCCAAACGACTTCGGCAACGGCCAAATCGGCGAAGAGTGTCGCTGTTACCATCACCGAGGAGTGGTACCGCAAGCAGTGGTGGCCAACTGAGGAGACAGTCCTCACAACGACGACGACGACGACGACAACAACAATAACGACGGCGGCGGCGGCAACGCAGAGTGGGCCCGCTGGCTTGCGGGTGAGTCCGGCATTCGTGCTTGAATAGAGGCTGCGTTAGTCGACTGACACCGTTACCATTACCACTACGATTACCACCATTATCAAAAAGCACCCTCTCGATACATACATAATACAACATACAGGACAACAGCGGTGGTCGCCTCCGTTCAACAACAACGACGAAGCTCCGAGCCACAGGAGAGCATTGCTACGACTACTTCCGCTGAAATAAGAAGGCTCGATCCATTATATCGTGCCTATTTCTCCTCCTGATCCTGACGTGAGCAGGACGTGTCGGCACAGGTACTGAACAGACGGTCCTGAAGTTAAACTAAGAAAACAGAAAACTCCTAGGGGAAGTTACAGGGAGAGGAGTGAGAGATCAAACGAAAAAGAACCGTAGAAGAATCGACCAAAGATACGTGCTGAAGATATAAGCATACATTTGTCTGTGTATAGATTCAAGAAATAGACGTGCAGGACTGACAGTCAGTTAATCAGCTACGGAGCGCTGATCCTTCGCTCTCGTCGCTCTGACCTGATTTGACTTGGTCCATATCGCATTAATCAGTGGTCTATCGTACAACATTGTTGCGTAGTATTACCTTGCCATCATCACGACGAAAAGAACCGCTCCGCCACCGTAGGTGGCTAGTCCCTCTGCAACATAACGAGCATCGACTATACCTACAACCCTGCCTTCATACCACAATAGCGACTGCTGTGGCTCAATAACACTTTGCTATTGCTGTTCCGTGCTGTTTGCTGCCACAGCGCTCACTGCTGTTGCTGTTGTCGTCGGTGCTGATGCTTGTGGAGCTGAATGTACAGTGTTGAATCGTGTGAATCCCCTGTCTCTCACTCACGCACTCTCTCTCTCTCTCTCTCTCTGACAGAAACGTGAGTGCGATCGGGAGTCGCCGCGACGGCTACGCAAGTGTCTCTCCAAGGCTCCGTCTCTTTTTTCGACTCCGTCTACGTATGCGCCTGTCGTTCACTCCGATACGGGCAGCACAGAGTACGTTTGTCTGCGTTGTGTAGTACCTTAGTGCGTTACGTGATTTGCGTCATCGATTGCCGTCTTTTCTACATTACTATTACGATAGCTACTCGTCTGGCTGCCAGTCAGCGACATTGGCTGGCTATACGCGCGCGTGCATGTACGTAGGTGTGTATGTATGTGCAATAACGAAAACGAGAGAAAGTAACAAATAGGATTGGAAAGTCATACAGAGGCGTCAACGACGTGAGCATCTTCAGTGAACAGAGTCACAAAACCGGTGCAGAAAGGCTCGATTCGCCTCGGGTCGCCGTTGTGTTGGTCAGATCCTTTCTGGCTGTATAGATAGATAATTGCTACGTCAAAAACATAATTTTTGCTTGCTGATACCGCCGATAGTGGTGACGACGACGACGACGACGACGATTTTATTGCACACGGGACTGTCGTTGGCGGGGTGATCTTTAGGGACTCCTCAGAGAGGGCCCCCGATGGCCTGGCGGGAGGCGACTGTTGTTACAACTGCCGCTGCTCTTCGTGCCATTGCGGGCGGTGCTGCTTCGGTCACCGGTGTTCCACCGTCTTTCGAAGACGCAGTTGTCCCTCTGGTCCCACCACTGTTGATCGCACTGGAACGCAAGTAGTAACCCTCGCTGGCTCTCGTGTGACTGACTAGCCGGGCGGATCAACTTGCAGAGCCCGTTGAGTCGCAATACCTCCTGTCAGCTGGCCGAAGCCGCAGGTCAGCCCAGCACCGCCTAGTCCAGGAGCCCCGTAACTGTTCCAATTGCGGCAGCTGAGGAGGTTTTGGCGGCCGTACAGCGGTGGCTCGGCTTGTTTGGCGATACAATCTCCTCAATCAGTCTCGAAGTGTCCACCATATTCGTGTGCAGCCCTATCTACCTACCTGCTTGTCGTCGCCGTGCGGTGAATCAAACCTTGTGTAGGTGCGAGTGCGCGCTGTATCTTTGAACCGGCGGAAGGCGCTCCGATTCGTTTGGACCAGAGCAACTTGATTGGGAAGAGAACGCGCCGCAAAGCCGTTTATAGCTTGATGCAAAACGGAAGAACCTATAAACCCTCGTCAACAACAACAACAACAACAACACAGACAACGGCAACAGCCGCAACGTCTCGGCGACAACAGCAGAAATCGACGCTCGAAGTGTGAGGGAAGAGTGGGTACGTCTGCCAGTGAACCAGTGAAGAATTCATCGGCGAGCTCTCACTGGCAAAACAAACAAACAAGAACAACAACAGCAACCACTCATCCGTCGCTGCCATTTCGTCGGTCGTGTAGCTACAACTAGGCGGTGACACCCTCCCTCGCACGCATCCACGCGCTCAAACTCGCCGGCAACTGTCGCTGTCTCACGGCCATTTCGTCGTGGGTGAGTGGAGTGAGGTGGAGTGAGTGAGTGACTGAAGAGTGGTCGTTGTGGTGGTTGCGAGTGCGTGTCGCCATCATTATCATCATCATCAGCCTGGCTTGTTGGTAGTTGACCGGCCGGCGGTGGTCTGTTGTCTCTGCCGCCGGTCTCCGGTTGCTTCCGTTATACGCACAGTTGTTGTTCTCGTCGTCGTCTCCTCGGTGT